>JASAMZ010000413.1:0-32024 GCA_030248115.1 Linhomoeus sp. GSCO2_2 | reverse complement strand
GATGTGTGTAACCAATGGCACATTTTGCGCTACAAGTCAGGCAGTGTGAATCAAGGCCAGGGAAGGATTCTATAACCAAGCCTGCTAGTCACGTTGCTAGCTCCTAATAGCACAGGTTGTGTTGCTAATGATGTGCGAAAGTAGCTGCAAAAGGCGAAGAATAGCGTCTTCGCGTTTCCTCTGGCAACATAAATGACAGTACCCTAGGCTGACTTCAGCGCAGCCGATATTTGACTCTCTGGGAGCTGAGACTTTCTGAGGACTGTGTTCAAACTACCGTAATACCATAGAATCCAAATGATTCAGTTCATCAATGATCTGGACAAGGACCCCGAGTATCGCGAATGGGGCAACAGCGTCCGCCTTCTGCTGCAGCCCTACTGGCCCGGCATGGTCCGCCCCGTAGCCCGCAACTTCTACACTCTGGTCTGCTGACGCGTGTAAACTTGTTTCTTGTACAATAAGATGAAGAAATGTGGATTTTTCCAGGTGTTTGTGGTCGATCCTGGGACCGCGGAAGGTCGCAGTCACCTGAAGGTGGCGCACGCATTCTACGCTCACAGAGCGAACTTCAGGTATTTTGTGTACTTTTGTAGATTACGCTAACACCCCTGAAAGAAAGGCGTCTTTTGTGGACTACTGTGAGACCCCTGCATGAAATCGCACTGTCTTTTGTAGACTGTTGTAATACCTTTGTAGACTACTGTAGTACCACTGCAAGACATCGAAGGGTCTCTCTTCTGCGTGAAACGACAGTGTCTTTTGTAGACCACTGTAACACCTTTGTAGACTACTGTAGTACCACTGCAAGACATCGAAGGGTCTCTCTTCTGCGTGAAACGACAGTGTCTTTTGTAGACCACTGTAACACCTTTGTAGACTACTGTAGTACCACTGCAAGACATCGAAGGGTCTCTCTTCTGCGTGAAACGACAGTGTTTTTTTGTAGACCACTGTAACACCTTTGTAGACTACTGCAGCACCCCTGCAAGACACTGAAGCGTGTTTTTGGAGTACTGTAACTGCTTCTCTACGGTGTTGCGCTGTTTCAGAATCGGTTTCATCTTCGCTGTGAACCCTGACAAATCGGTCTCTGGAAAGGACGATTTGGGAGTGGCTCTATTGAATCTGTACAACTTCCTGAAAATCGACCAGGCCGGCTCGGCCAAAGCGCTGGAGATCGTTGTGACCAAAGTAAGCGAACTTCAGACCTTTGGGGTACGGTATCACATACTGCAGTGCAAGACCGAATAGCGGCTCAAGTAAGAACTTTTTGTTCCCAGTTCGCAAAAATACCTACCTAGGTTCTGAATGTGGTTTGACAGTGATACAATTGGCCAATCTCTCAATTTCAGCTGCTCGACCAGTATCCCGACCGCGACGAGCTGCCGGTGGCTACCGTAATCGAGTTCTTCAAAAAGCAGTTTCCAGACGAAGACGCCGATTTGGTGTTCGGTCCAGATTCCGACTACGACAAGGGCAGACAGGTACGGTGATTGGTGGAACTACGGTAATATTTTTGTCTGACAGTGTATAAGGAAGAACTTTTGGTTACTGCAATTGTTTCAGGCGGGAGCCGATTTCGTAAAGAAGACCGGTTTGAAGAAGGCCCCCAAAGTCATGTTGAATGGCGTGGTTCTGGACGATTCCATGGTCAGTGTTTGATTTCTTAGTCTTACTTCGATTTGACCGAATGTTAGAATACGTAAGACATAACAGCCGACCCTCTGAGATTACCAATACTCGAAACTTTAGCCGTCGTTGAGTGGTGAGAAACGCTTTGAGGATAGGCGGCAGCCGAGAAAGCTGCGCTTGTTCCGCCGCCAGGTGTTTTTATACTCCACAAAAAATGTGGAGTATATAGCGTTTGTGCGCGAAACGCAGTAATTTTAACCGGATGTGGTTCGCGCGTGAAGCGGCCGATTTGCAAACGGTCTTTTGCGTTGGGTAGGCCTAGTGGGTGGGCAACCTGCACGACATATGGGGTCACGCTGCGGGACCCCGTTGGCGGGAAATTCAAAAATTTAAATTTTCAAAGTACTGAAAAAGGCATACTACAAGGTAGAACTCGAAAAAGTTGCATATAATGGTATATACTATCTTTTGATATGTTGTAGTACTCGATAGTGCCGGGTTGGCAAAAAAAGAATTGGATCGCTGCGGGACCCATTTTGGCGCCAAATTTGAAAAATTCGCGATTTTTGGCCCCGGGTCGACTTTGACGGGCTGCTGTGCGAGCTAGGTAGCAGCTAGAGCGGCGAGACCACTCTTGTTGCTCCTTCCCAGATGTCCTCTATCGAATGAGCCATGAACGGAGAAAATCGGGCGAAACACAAAAAACTTTCTTACACTGCGACTTTTTTGACTCCGGGGTCGAAAATTGCGATTTTCGCATTTCGGCGTCTATAGCGCTCGAATGCGTTGCCGAATCGTTCCAAAAGTGGTTTCAAACGATTCTGCGCTGAAATCTGGCCCAGAAAAGTATTTTTGACAAATTTGCAGAGTTACAGTATCCCTGCCGCGTCGGTTTGAATTTTGGCCGTCGGATCGACTTTGCCAATATTATGCTCGATTTCGGGGTTTTCGGGGGCGCTGATTACGAATTTGGCATTCGTTTAGCGTTTAGATGATGTTTGAACGTATCTATGACGAAATCGCATGCTACCGTCCCCCGACTGCTGAATTTCGTTTCTGCTAGTCCATAGGAAGTTAGGGGTGTTGTATGTTGATTCTGGGGTATTCTGGGATGTAGATCACGAATTCGGCATTAGTTTTCCGATTGGGAGTGTCGGGAGGCCACAACAGCAGATGAGTCACCGTGCGTAGGAGTTCAAATTTGTGGAGTATACTGCGTCCCCCGGACGACTTGCCTGGTTACCGTGATGCTTCCGTGCGTGCGTGCGTGCGTGTGTATGTGTACAGTATCAAGAAGTCGTCGTTGCCGTGGAACTCAGCAGAGTGTGGTTGTCGCTCAAATATTGGTCGATTGACAGGTGACGGCTGACCGAATCGAGGATGCGGTGGTCGGGGAGATGTACAAGGCACAGCGCCGACTACAGACCGCAGTCATGGCCGGCACTCTCACCGACAAACACAAGGTGTCTGTCTGTGAATCAGTTTGCGTGGATTGATGGAGTAGAGTGAAACTGTGTAGTCCCTGCAACTTCCTTTGTACCTCAGGATATACGATTTTGAGATGTCTGAGAATTTGCTCTCTCTGCTACCCTCCCCCTCCCCCCCCCTTTACCATCCATCGAAACCTAAATTCCTTTGGCTTGGAATGGGGAGGGGGTAAGTTTTGTCCCTTGTCAAACCCTGTATTCATGTGTCGCAGGTGTCCGACTGGGTCATGGAGCGCGACGACGTCCTGCCGAAGTTCAATGCGCGCATTCTGGAGTCGGCCAAAGACGCCGGGCGCTACAAATCCCACTTTCTGGACTTCACCGACGTCATGGGTGAGATACTGTAGTTGTGTGGTGCTTGTTTCATAACGTAACCCATCCGCGTCTATTCAGAGTACGCGAACAAGGTGCGTGCGCCACAGGACTTCACGAAGTTGACGGAACCCCAGCAGAACCAGTACATGCTGGAGACCCTGAAGCATTTGAAGAGAAATGGTTAGCGTGTGTAGTTGTGCTTTGAATTC
This sequence comes from Linhomoeus sp. GSCO2_2, assembly GCA_030248115.1. Taxonomy (NCBI): domain Eukaryota; kingdom Metazoa; phylum Nematoda; class Chromadorea; order Monhysterida; family Linhomoeidae; genus Linhomoeus; species Linhomoeus sp. GSCO2_2. The sequence continues at coordinate 28,378 of JASAMZ010000413.1, read as the reverse complement.
ACACACAGTTTACAGAATACCCTCTCTCCCACTACAGACGATGTGCTGTTGCGTCCAGTGACTGTGTGGGTGGTGGGCGACATGGACACGGAAGAGGGAAGAGCCTTGTTCTACAGCGCCGTCAAGCAGCTGGTGAGATTGACTGGTCACTGACGCGTGTAGTACATGCGAATATACCGTAATTTTCTGCAGCGCTTGCTTTGGTGTGTAAGCGTATAAGCGTTCCAGTAGCGCCGCTGAGGTTATACGTCGGATTTGTCCGTGGGGCGCTCAAAGTCAGCCGACAGTTTCAGTCGCCTATGCTTGCTGAATACCACAACAACTGTTTCCTCTGTATTTGCAGAAGCACACGCACAACATGCGCCTCGCTCTGCTCCACAACCCCACCCACTCGGACAAGCGAGGCCGGGAGACGGTGGCGACCCATCTAATAGAAGCGGGACTGCGGCTTCTGCCGGATCAACAGGCCAAGAGCTTTGTGACGAAGCTTGTGAAGGAGGAGAACGTGGAGAGACTGCTCAAGAAAGAGATCACTATTGATGACTTAGCCGTGCACGTGAGTTCAATTAGGAACTGCTTGGGTAGTTTGTCGATTGGGGATCGATGCACTCACGGAAATCTGTGCCCTTTGGCATGTCAGGGGGACACTGAACGCTTTCGGTGTGTCAAGGGCGTTGGCCTGGCATTGTGAAATCTTTCAACGGGTTTAGGTTGGCTCGTTCTGATCGTGCAAGTCACCAGGAAATAAAGTTTGCTTCTTTATCTCCTGCGAAAGCACTACAATATGGAATGGTGCAGATGTTGTCTCAACTCTTCAGGAGATGGACCTGAAGATGTTCAAGAATGAGTTGAGACTGCTGTCGGACGACTACCTCAAGATCCACGCCCACTACGCCCTCACCAGACTGGGACTGACCCCTGGGCAGAGAGCCGTCATGGCCAATGGACAGGTACAGTGCCATGGTAGTTACAAACAGAGCTTGCATAACTGGTTGTGAACCGGGAAACACATGATTTCTGCAATCGCGTAGGCATTGACACGAATGTTGGCAGCAATTCGTTTTGCGCTTTGCATTCAACTCTTTGCTGATACGGGGTAATGACTCATTTTGCACAATTTCAGAAGACTTATCGAAATCGTACAATTTCTAGGTGTTTGGTCCATTGGACGAAGGGGAGACCTTTGAGACGGAGGACTTCGCTCTGTTGGAGCGCTACCTGTTGACTCGCCATAGCAATGCCATCGCCGAACAGATCAAGACCTGGGATGTCGACCACGAGAATGACAAGTGGGTGCCTAAATGAGTGCACTTTGCTTTGCTATGGATGTGCCAAAACTAGTATGACTTTGAATCGTATACTCACCAAAAAGCGCATTTTCAGGGCGTCCAATTTGGTGATGCGTGTCGCTTCCCTCATCATGGCCGACCCTCCCAAGAGAGGGCGCCACTTGGTCCAAATCGACCACGACTCCTACAGGTGAAGAATATTACAGACAGTTGTTTGAGCATTTGGAGCTGGCGCGAATGTCGACTGCTGTTGCGACACCCCCGCCCCCTTCCAAATTCCAATGATCGTGCAACGTTCTTTCAAAGACGACTCGCGCAGAATGGCATCTCTTCATCAGCCAGAATCTTTGCACTGGCATTTCCTGTACCATTATGTCAACTTCCATCCATTCCAGCGTGGTGACCCTGCCTGCCTCTGACGAGACGACGGCCACCGTGGAAGCTCTGGCCATCCTGGACCCTCTATCGACGGCCGCCCAGCGTCTGGCTCCGCTGCTGAAGATTCTGAGCTCTGTGGTCAATGCCGAGATAAAGATCGCCCTCAACTGCAAGCCCAAGCTCTCGGAAATGCCGCTCAAGAGGTGAGAGATGAGCTGGAGTGACAGGCCACCGAAATGCTGCTAGCCCGCAATAATAATGCACCCCCCTCCCTCCCTCTCTCCCTTCCTCCCTCCCTCCCTCTCCCTCTCTCTCCCTCCATACCTCCCAATCCTTCACGGTATATCGCTGCGTTCACAAGCACTTCTCTTCAGGTTCTACCGCATGGTGGTGGAGCCCGAGCTGTCCTGGGCCTCCGACGGCCGCCTGAGCCCCAGGGAACCCCAGGCGCGCTTCCTCTCCTTGCCGCAGAAGCAGCTGCTGACCCTCAATGTGCATCCGCCCAACGCCTGGATGGTGGAGTGCGTGGACGCCCTCCACGACCTCGACAACATCAAGATGGAGATGGTATTTGTGTTAGAAGGATGATTTGTGAGAAGCCGACAAATGAGAGAGAATGCAGGCGCAACGATTTTCTCTTCAGGTGGAAGGCGACGTGACCGCTCGCTACGAGCTGGAGCACCTGCTGCTCGAGGGTGGGTGGGATTGCGCTGCAGTTGTGTTCTGCTACCGTATACCTTTCGGATCTTTGTAGGTCAGTGCAGGGACGAAGTGACCGGCGATGAGCCGAGGGGTCTGCAATTCACTCTAGGCACCAAGAAGAACCCAGTGATGGTCGACACCATCGTCATGAAGAATCTGGTCTGTGAGACGACAGAGTTTGTGGATTGAAATTGATCGACTTTTATTGGCGCTGTTTCAGGGCTACTTCCAGCTGAAGGCCAACCCTGGAGCCTGGAACCTCAGGCTGAGGGAGGGACGATCGACAGAGCTCTACGACATCACCACGTGAGACAGTAATGCCAGTGTGACGAGACAGTGCCAAATGGAACCATGGCCAATATAGATTTGCACCTCGCAGTTTGAAAAAGTTTCAGCCATCTATCCATCCAAGCAGCCTAATAATGCAGGTATTGTAACTTCTTTCATCTGTCCATCTTTCAGTCACGCCAACACCGACTCCCCCTTCAACGACCCCGAAGTCACGGTGTTGATCGGCACCTTTGGAGGGAAGATGGTGCGCATCAACGTCTCCAAGAAGAAGGAGAAACTGAAGGAGAGCCTGCTGTCGGAGCCTGCGTCAGAGGGCGGCGCCGCTTCTGTGGAAGCAGACGATGAAGAAGCAGAGGGCAGAAGCATCTGGCAGTCGATCTCCAGGTTGGAAGCAATGTTGATGGTGCAGCTAGTAGCAGACCACAGTATACTGTAGTACTTGAAAGTAGCATACTGTTACTAGAGGTGGAGACTGCGGTGTACTGTAGAATTTTTGGACTACAGTGTACTGTAGTATGTATGTGTAGTCGGCTTACTGCAATGTGCCGCGGTCAGCCAACTGCAATTACAATGCACGATTGCGAACTGAGCGTAATGATCTTACGGTTTGATAGTAGTGGCAGTCGGAGTCCGAGTCTAGATTGGTGACGGGCTTTGCGGGTTAATCAATCTTCTGCTTTGCTTAGCATTCTCTCACTTATCGTTCCCTATTCTTTCAGTGGAATCAGGAGCACCCTGATCGAGTGAGCCCGATTGTTGTGCTGTCTAGTCTGTGTGTGTCATGTCATTGGTTATCTAAGTTGAAGTTCTCGAAACTACCTTCTTTCGTTCACTTGCGCTTTCTCAGTTGCTCTCGTCTGGAAACAGAGTTGAAGCACCCTTTCAGCTACGTTTTCAGCAAGTTTGGCGGTAGTGGCGGCGGCGGTTCGGAAGGTCCGCAGACCTACGAGACCATCAATATCTTCTCCTTAGCCTCGGGGCATCTCTACGAGAGATTCATTAGGTGTGGTCTTAGTCTGACTTGTGAAGTTTGGAAGTATGGGTTTGAGTGCGCTTTCCGTGCGCAGGATCATGATGCTGAGCGTCGTCAAGAACACGAAGCACCCGGTGAAGTTCTGGCTGCTCAAGAACTACCTCTCGCCCTATTTCAAGGTATGTTTTGTCGCTTTCATGCCAACTTTGCCATAGAAATGCATCCACAGTATTCTTGTATATTTGCAGAAGTTCCTGCCGTACCTGTCTCAGCACTACGGCTTCAGCTACGAGCTCATCCAGTACAAGTGGCCTCGCTGGCTTCACCAGCAGACAGAGAAACAGAGGGTCATGTGGGGGTGGGCGCTAGATTACTTTAGCGCATACAATGTAGTTTTATGGCTACAGTATACCGTCTCTATTCATTCTTCTGTTCAGCTACAAGATTCTGTTTCTGGACGTGTTGTTTCCCCTGGACGTGAGGAAGATCATCTTCGTGGACGCCGACCAGGTGGTCAGGACGGACATGATGGAACTCATGACTCTCTCGCTCGACGGTCAGTGTAGCGCTATGAAACTACAGTATACTGTAAGTATATACAGTATACTGTAAGTATGCAGTGCACTAGCTACTGACATTCTAGACATTCTACTGTACTATCTGACGACCATTGGCTGCGTTTTGGATTTGCAGCACTTCCAATGTGCTGCCAATGTTTCTTTGAGTATTACATAGGTGTTCCATAGCTGTTCCACCACTTCAGGAGCCCCGTACGGCTACACGCCCTTCTGTGACAGTCGGACGGAGATGGAAGGCTTCCGGTTCTGGAAGCGCGGCTACTGGGCCAACCACCTGGGACCCAGGAGATACCACATCAGGTGAGGATGGAAAGAAGGTAAAATAGAATAGAACGAAATTTTTCCACGCGATCGCAGCGCCCTCTACGTGGTCGACCTCAAGAAGTTCCGCCAAATCGCCGCCGGCGACCGTCTCAGAGGCCAGTACCAGGGACTGAGCAGTGATCCCAACAGCCTTTCCAACCTGGATCAGGTCTGACTTGGGTATATTGGGAATAGGGATTACGGTAGGTTTTGGTTGAAGCAGGCGTCGGAAGTTGGGTCGACCCAAGTTTCTGATTCAATCAGGCTCGACATTTACGCAGAAAGAACCTTACCGTAGTCAAGGGTCACAGTAGTCACAAGGGTTACTATAGTGACCTTGGGGGCGCAAATTCAGTCGGGCGCGCATCTTCATAGCTCTCCCTCTATCTCAGGACCTGCCCAACAACATGATCCACCAGGTGCGCATCAAGTCCCTTCCCCAGGAGTGGCTCTGGTGCGAGACCTGGTGCGACGACGGCTCCAAGTCCAGCGCCAAGACCATCGACCTGGTCTGCGCGCCTTTTTGGTCTATTTAAAATTTCAAACTCGCGCGCTACAGTACCCCTTTTCTATTACAGTGCAACAACCCCCAGACGAAGGAGCCCAAACTGGAGTCGGCCATGCGCATTATCGATGAGTGGCGGTCCTACGACGCCGAAATTAGAGCGGTTCAAGACAGCTTCGACCGTGGTCTACGACCCGGGACGGCGCCCCCGACGGCGACCGAAGCGCCCCCTGCCGAGGAGGATAAGAAACAGCATAGTCACGTCGACTTGTAGCAGCTGGAAGGCAGTGGTTTTGCCAAGATGTGTGACATTCCGTGATGTGTTACGGTACTGTTCTGTACTACTATAGTCCGGGCTTGGCGCGTTCCCCCCTGTGATCGTGAAGGCATAGTAGTTAGGGTCGACTTAGCAGTCACTTATCGCGCGTATTGTGTGTTGTGTATTACTGAAGTGCCAGTTTGGTGTTCTTCTTTTGCGTATGTGGAAGACATTCTGTCGGTCGGTCTAATCTTTGGGAGGCGCGGCATAACGCTTACACATTGGGGCGTACAGTAGGCATTATGCTTCGGCTGAGTCGTTTGAGAATCAAGTAGATTCGCTGTTGCTCGAGCAACTATAAATAAACCAAACCATAGGTTGACTTACCTTATTGGCCATAGATTAGCCGTATACCCGCTTGTTGGGTTACGTGCCAGTCGCTTGCACCGCACCTCTGCAACGCTCGTCGGTCATCGTCACATATAACCTGTGCCCCGCAACCCCTGTCACAACTTGATATCGCAGAAACTGACGAACTCAGCCCCAGGACAAGACGGAGTCCACCCTTTGCTGGTCAAGAACCTGCCAATGGCTGGCATGCAACGTCTGCTGGCCCTGGCCAATAGGAGCCTAATAGAGGGGAAGGTCCCGTCTGCTTGGAGGCGCGCCGTGATCATCCCCATTCGCAAGAAGAACAAGCCAGCAGACCAGGTCACCAGCTACCGGCCAGTCTCGCTGCTATCATGTGTTGCCAAAGTCATCGAATCAATGATGCAGCGCAGACTGCTCACCTGGGCCAACTCGACCGGTCTTCTACCTACAGAGCAGGCTGGCTTCCGCACAGGGCGCTCTACCCTGGACTGCATCGCAAGCGTCGCCCAATCTGCCTTTGACGGCCTGCAGCAACGAATTCGCACGCTGCTGGTCGCCATTGACTTCAAGGCGGCATTCGACAGGGTCTGGAGAGGGGGGCTTCTACGCGACCTTGCCCTGGCTGGTCTGCCAACCAAGTGCCTGCGCTGGCTCCGGGCCTTCCTGGCGGACAGAAGAGCAGCAGTGAAGTGGAACGACTCCCTCAGTCGATTCAGGGTGTTCAAAGAGGGAGTGCCACAAGGCAGCCCGCTGTCTCCCCTGCTCTACTGTTTGTCCCAGGCAGGTCTACCAGCAGCCATAAGAGCCACCAGTCCCGAGGCACAATGCGACATCTACGCCGACGACGTCACAATCACGACCAAAGGCAGAACACCTGAGCTGGCAGCGCGGCCAATGAGACACGCGCTTCAAGGGGTGACGAGCTGGGCAGAGGGCCATCAAGTCAAGATCTCAGTGGAAAAGACAGAAGCCCTGGTGCTGTCAGTGGACCCCAGTGAGTCAACGGGCAAGGCGCAGCCTCAACTCACACTAGCCGGCCAGGCGGTTCCATATAAGGCATGCCCCACGATACTGGGCGTCACTCTCGACTCGCAGCTTCGTTTCGGCGCGCAAGCACAGATGGCAGCCAAGAAGATGAAAAGCCGGTGCAACATCCTGAGGGCATTGGCCGGCAAGTCCTGGGGCCTTCAAGCGGCTAGCCTTCGCACCCTGTACTCGACTTACGTCAGGCCAGGGGGCATGTACGCGGCCGGGGTGTGGTTCCCATTTCTCGCCGACTGCCATCGAAAACGAATGGAGGCCACCAACTACCTGGCAGCGCGGGTAATAACAGGCGCCCCCTTTGGGTCACCCGCCGTGGAAACGTGCAACGAGGCAGGCCTACCGCCACTTCAACACATGGCAGAGGAAGAAGCCGCCAAGCTGCTACTCCGCCTCCAAAGCCTCCCTCAGACCAATCACCTGAGAACACTGGCAGACTCAGTCACACGACCAAGACTGCGCTCAACCGGCAACGCCCATCGCACAGACTGGCTAGGCACGGCTAGGTCGGTTCTGGCGCTGCTGCCGCAAAACGCCAACCCACGGGAGGCACTGCTGCGCGGTCGCGAAGATAAGGCGCTCGAGTACTACAGGGGCAACACTGACCTAGGACACTCTCTACACCGACGAGCGACAGGGGGCAAACTCATGGCGCACGACACCACGCGCAGTCGAGCAGAAGAGACGATGCTTAGCACGCTTCGACTGAATCGAGCCCCCTTCCTCCAGCAAACTAAATGCAGATGGAAACGGGCAGACACGTCAACGTGCCCACACTGCAACAACGGTGACGAAGACACAGAGCACTACCTGATCACGTGCCCAGCGTGGCTAGTGGAGAGGCGAACCTGCCTAGGCGGTGCTCCCACGATTGGGTGCTTGCAGGATTCCCCGCAGTCCGTCCTACAGTTTGTGCGTCGTACCGGCCTTTGGGCCCCTCGATCCTAGAAGAGGCCAGCAACAACAACAACAACAACAACTTGATATCATATTATCATAGCATTGCTCACCTCGATTGCTAGTTGGCTGATGAGAGTGCGCGCGCCGCTTTGTTTGGTCGCCGTCGCGAGGAGACGCCGGGCGACCAGAACTAATTCGACTGTGCGCAGCTTGTGAGCGGGCTGTAATCTGTAACGGTAACAAGGGGTGGGGGTAGCTCTTTGATGTGCGATGGTCTCGTGGCACCAGCCCGAGGTCAGTGAGGAGCTAGAGCTGAGTGTGAAGCCGGGCAAATTTCCTGGGATAAGAGGCACGCTGATGGGGACGATCGCCAAGAAGTTGATGCTCTACAGGAATGGGGACCCCGCCTTCAAGCCCATACCCTACACCTACAGCAGTAGGAACGTGCGCACATTCGAGCGACTGCTGGACGACCTGGAGGAGAAGGTAGCGCAGATAAAAGAGTGGTTCAAAAGTCATATAATGAGATCATTTTGTTGAGCCATTGTGAACCAAACGGACCAGTGATAGGCTTGTCGAACAATGCATGTTTAAGGCTTCATTGGAGATTTCTGCATGAAACGAAGCATACGTGAACGCCAAAACAAACGACAGCATCGATTAAATCTTAACTAGCGGATTGTGTACACACTATACATTTAATTAATAAATATATAGTGGTAACAAATTGGCACACTGTTTAATTAAACTATTTAAGTAGTACATAAGTATGTAATTAATAACAGTAGTGGTACATATTAATATTTAATTAGTGTCACATACTTATATTAATGGCGGTATTGAACAATTATTAATATTCAAATGTGGTGTACTATTTTACTAAATGTGCAGAGAACACAAAGATTCCAAAATAAACTTTTAGGCACCCCCATTGAGAGGAGGTGGCGTCCGGAACATCTACTCAATCGACGGCCGAATCAAGATCACCTCTCTAGAGGAACTGGCCAAGTTCGACGATGACAAAATCGTCGTGGCCGGTCCCGACCCCTTTAGGCCCATCAAAGGAGGTACATACATAACGTATCGCATTCTGATTACTCTGACGTTGCTACGAAAGAGCTCATTAGGCTACGACAAATACGACAAAGCCGGCAAGCCTGGGGTGCCGCAAAACACTGCCGCGCGCGCTCGGAAGCCAAAGGCGGCGGCGGCGCCCGCGCCGAATCTGGCTGCGGCGGCGGCGCCAGTCCGTGGCGGACGCACGCCCCAGCCTCAAGTCAACTCCGCCCCTCAGCCGACCAGCATGAAGCAGTTGACCATCTTGACCGAGCCAAACGCCGACGTTTCAGAGTGAGCCAAGGAATGATGTAGATTGGAAACAGAGCTATATAGCTTTCCAGCTGAGCGTGTTTGTCGAATATCGGCACAATGAATTTGACGGCCCGTGCACCATTGGAAGACTAAGTGCGCTTCAACGCAGAGGCCTGCCCTACTTCTACCGTCCCCGAGTGGTGCAGTCGTGGGAGAAGCTGCTGGAGGAGCTGACCAACGTCGTCTCCAGCCAGAACGGCGGCGGCCCAGTCACGCGCCTCTTCACCACAGAAGGACAGGAGCTCAATTCACTGGACCAACTACAACATGGCGCCGCCTACGTCGCCATATCATCGGGGTTCGATTTGTTTTCGGTTTGTGACAAAGACAAAGACAAAGACACGATTTTGTATATTCTATAGGTCGCCAGCCAACGGCCCAAAGCAGCCGGATCGTTCGCCGCGCCCGTCGCCTCGGCGCCCGAAGGAGGAAATGGTCTTCAATCGACAGGACCAGATCAAGCCGGATGGACTCTTCTTCTTGTGAGTTCACGTGGTACCTATCTGTCTATGGTACCTGTTTACTCCAGCATTGGCGCGAGGCACGAATTTTAATTGTGTAATTTCAGCGTATTCCTGAACGGCGAAGGCATCACCGCTCTGAGGATGATGTTCACGCCTCGACAATTGGCCCGCGGCATGGCTTGGATCCTGGAGAAGGTGGCCAGACGATTCGGCGTCTACCCCAAGAGGTCTGGTGCCACACTGTCGAAGCCCCAAGCAACTGCACATACTGTGCGTGTACGCTTGCTCAGCTTCCATGAATTTAGACTAGCCAAAATGGACGGGCGTCGCGTGAACTCGCTGGAGGAGGTCGAGAACAAGGGCGCCTACGTTCTGGTCCCCTTTGGGGAATACTTCCGTGATGTCTGGTACTATCTGCCCGACGGCGCACTGGACACCACGTACTGCGACTGCATATTCTGCTTTGCTTCACATCAAGTCATACCACATGACATAACCCTGAAGAATACCGTTTCTTTTCAGTGAGGACGGCGAAATTCAACGTGGCAAGGAGAACGCCAGAAACGGCGGTGGCGGTCGAGGCAACGGCTTCCTGCCTCGTCTGGGCGCCTCGCCCAACTTCGTCTCATCCGATCCCGGTGACGAAGATCCGCGCACAGAATCGGCCAGAAACTCGCTCGAATTCGACGAGGACCAACTGAGCGACGAGCTGATCAGCGGAGGCGGCGTTAGACGGTTGTTGCAATCGATTGACTGAAGTGCAGTGTTCCGTAAATATGACTAGATGACTAACGTTTACAGGAGTCGCAGCGCGGAGTTGCCGCCGATTCGTCGCGGGAGCCGAATGACTCAAGGGAAGGCCGATAGGTGCGCGAGTTTTGCAGCATGAGTGGCAATGGTTTTGAAGCGCGTTCGAAGGCCTATTCAGCGTTGGCAACGGTGCCGCGTCGAGCGCGCACGGCCATCACCACCACCACCACGACAAGAAGGGACTGAGGCCGACGACCTCCGACTCGCACTGCACCATGTGCGACGCTCTCGAGTGAGTGACTGCGACGACGACAGAGTCAAACTCGTGCATTGTAAATTTCAATTCCTTAGGTACAACCTTCTACGCCACCACAGAGCCGTCCACAGCCGCCTAGGAATGATAAGGTATTGTTCTGAATAGCATGGAGTAGTGCACGTTTTGACCGTTGTGGTGTCTACCGTAATTTCCAACTGCCTCAGCATCGGCGGCAGCGGCCGCACTCGCAAGGCAGGCGGCCAGAGAAGGAGGCGATCTGCGCGACGTCCGATTTCGGACGACAGTCGACGCACGAATACTGCAAACTCTGTATGAGTTACTGATGCATGAGTTAATTAAGACTACCAGGTACCCCCGTCTTTCAGCTGGACAGCTGAACAGTATCAACAGTAGTCAACAAGACAATTCTTCAGCGGACAGAACACTGAATCTGTATACCTACAATAAGTGAAATGAACTGAGCACCGGGTGGTCATCTGTGATAATAAGCCGGTACATTGCGTTTGTTCGCCGTCGGGTCGAAAAGAAATCTAGGTATTGTGTGTCGCAGTTCCACTGTGCCTATTCAATTTCCGTTCTTACGTTACGTTCTGGGCCAAAGAAACCATCTCTCTGTTTGGACGTCTTCGTCGTATCTGGAAGTAAGACGGCGGGCGGTCCCTCAGCGGCCTCTCTGTGTATTTTGCCATTCTTGTCACTCGACGGCGGCCGTGTGGAGGCGCCTCCGTTCGTCTGTCTCACTTCTTCTCTTCTTCTTCTCGTTCTCCCACTTGTGCCGGCGTGTCGACTCGCTTCCTCGCTAACACAATATCCCCTTGTCACTTTGTCGTCGTCGTCGCCGTCGCCGCCGCCCTCCCTCTTGTCGGTTAGCGGCGCGCCAAGCAAATTATCACTTTGTCAAGGCGCCCCCGCCGGCGCCGGCCAGTCACACTCTTCGCACTCGCACAAGAAGCGGGCTCGGTTACATGTACACACATACACAAGTCTCCAACGACAAAGTACAGTAGAATCGATGGCCCGTCGCCGAGACGAGGTAGTAACCGGCTGTAATCCCGGGTCGTGGCGCCGGGCCAAGTGGCGCTGCGCCAGCCTCGCCCTCTGCACCGTCGCCGGCTGTCTCTGCTTCTTCCGCCTTCTACTCGCCGTCAGCTCCGCGGCGAAACCTTGCGAAGTTTATGGAGCCGAAGAGCCAATAATGCAGCAGGCGCAACCATCTCAATCGGACCGAAGTCGCGCTGCGTCTGAACCCATTCTCAAAACAGGGGCGGCGTCCGACGCCGGCGGCGCACAAATGAAGTACATCGAACAGGAGAATCCGCTACCGTATGACGGCGAAATGTTGGCATACGATGCTTCTGACGGCGACTACTACGACGGAGGAGGGGCGACAGTAGAACTCTGCTTGACCTCGGCTGAGATCTTCTTCCGGTTCATGCTCGTGCTTCTGTCCGCCATGGTTCTCAGCGGCCAGTTGGTGACGCTGCTCTTCTGCGGGGACGATCCGATTCTGGCGGGCGCCGTCATCGGAGCGGAGGTTAGAATGGATAAGTTTGTTGTCGATGTTTGTTTACCATTCTCCAATTCAGTGGCTGAACGTGATCAACGAGCTGGTGTCCAAGACGCACGCGGCGGTGCTGCTGGTGGGGGAGATCGACCTGTCGCTCCTGCTCTTTTCCTCCCTCTTCTTCCTGGTCGAGTCCTTGAACGCCATCGTGTTCACTACTTGGTACTGTCACGCAGGCTGCGGAGAGTCCACCGACCCCTTCGAGCCCGGTGGAAGCCTGAGAAGGGCGAAGAAGCGACGGACGGAGGACAGAGAGCTGATCGACGGGGACTGATGTCACGATAGGGAGCGTCTGTAGCTCGTAAAGCGTGGAGAAAGTGATTAGTATCGCCCGTCACTCGTGGATAATGATGATGTCTCGTCATACCGCATTACGATCGTGAGTCATCGGGGGTTATTGTGGTGAATCGGCAAACGGTCGTATCTTTTGACCCTGACGCAGAGTGTGCCCATGTACCTACTTGGGCATAAGGTGTACGGTAGCTGAAAGTTAGTCAGATGTCTCATTTTCATTTGCTTCGGCTGTTTTCTCTTCCGAGTTCCCTTGAGATTTCGAGAAGGAGGAGGGGAGGAGGCGACGTTTCGTCACCGCATCGACCCAAATCGCTTTCAAGTGCATAGAAGGCACTCTAGCGGAGGCAGGCTTGCTTCAGGCTCTGTCATTCCGCCAGTGCGCAGCATCCTGTGTGCACTACTGCTTCTGGCACGGCCAAGGCTGTAGCGACAGCCTGAGGCACACAGCGCTTCAATGGTGTAGCATAGAAACGCTTCTAGGGACAGTGGGTAGTGGAAACAGAGCGATAGGCTGCTTGCCTCTGCGTCGTCGTCCGTATAAGACCCGTCTCTGCTTGTCTCTGCCCAGTATATTGGCTGTTCTGGGACATTCGCTGTGTTACACAGCCGCCACAACAAGGCGACCGCAGAGATAGAGAGCCAAATTGAATTGGCGCTCGTTCCAGCGCAATCAATCAAGATGTACGGACGAGTTGGGCTGTTGGGCCGCTGGAATCTCTGAAGAAGGCTGTTGTCAACTCTCGGAATTTATGGAATTGATGCGGCATCGAGTGACAATCGGCCTGTCAACTTGCTTGATTTTCGTGCTTCTGACGGGGACCGGTGGCAGCGCAGCCAGGCGACGAAACGCCAACTGCAATGCGGCGGCCAAGAACGACAAGTGGTACCGGGACTGCCTCTTCAGTATCGGCATGCGCGCCGGCGGCTGCGAATGCAAGAAGGAAGGCGGACAAAGTGCCAATCTGAACGTGGTTAGAACCTTGTTCGCTTGCACAAACGTGCAGAAGTGTCCCCCCCAGATGCATGAGCGAAAATAATCGGCTGCAATGTTTATCGGCTTCATTCATAGCAATAAATCATGTTGCAGTAAAATAAAATAAAGTGAAATAAAGGAAATAAAACAAAAGTAAATCAAATTATATTAAATAAATCGAATAAAGTAAAGTAAAATAAAATAAAATAAATAACATCAAACAAACAAAAAAAAACATAAATAAAATAAAATAAAACATAAACAAAAAATAAAATAAAATAAAATACGATAAAATAAAATAGAATAAAATAAAATAAAACAAACAAAAAATAAAATAAAATAAAATAGAATAAAATAAAATAAAATAAAATAAAATAAAACAAACAAAAAATAAAATAAAATAAAATAGAATAAAATAAAATAAAATAAAATAAAATAAAATAAAATAAAATAAAATAAAATAAAATAAAATAAAATAAAATAAAATAAAATAAAATAAAATAAAATAAAATAAAATAAAATAAAATAAAATAAATTAAACTAAATTAAAATGAATTAAAATAAAATAAAATAAATTAAAATAAATTAAAAAAAATTCAAATAAAATAAAATAAAATAAAATAAAATAAAATAAAATAAAATAAAATAAAATAAAATAAAATAAAATAAAATAAAATAAAATAGACTAGAATAGAATAGAATAAAATAGAATAAAATAGAATAAAATAAAACAAAAATAAAATAGAATAAAATAAAATAGAATAAAATAAAACAAAAATAAAATAAAATGTAATAAAATAAAATAAAATAAAATAAAATAAAATAAAATAAAATAAAATAAAATAAAATAAAATAAAATAAAATAAAATAAAATAAAATAAAATAAAATGAAATAAAATAAAATAAAATAAAATAAAATAAAATAAAATAAAATAAAATAAAATGAAATGAAATATAATAAACTAAAATATTATAGGCAACCGCTTCTGTTGAAAATCCTTTGGTTTTTCCTTGCGCGCGCGGCCACCAACGACACATTTCAGGGCGCGGCCGCCCTGTCGTCGCGGGAAGGTAGCAGCACCAACTGGGTGAACGCGCTGCTGCAGTCGGCCGTAGCGCTCGACGTGCTGCAGTTCCTGTTTGGACTCGGGATCCTGCTGCTGCTGATCGTCCAGGTCGCCTTCTGGCTGCGAAGAAGCAAGCTGCGACGCAAGAGCTGCTGCGTCAAGGGCGGCGACGACAGGGAGAGGGACGAGAACGAGATGCAGCCCCTGCCCTGCCCCAGAGACCCCGCCCCTCATGCTCACGTGGAGCAGAGAGTGGACATCGTCTGATGCTTCCGAGCTTCTCTGAAGTTGTGTTGTGACTTGTGATCGTCGTTGGGGCTAGGTGAGCGTGTCGACGCTAATGCTATCAGTGGAGATGTTGTTTTCGCAACTGCATTTGATCACGGTGCTTGTTATTGCTATTCTGCAATCGTGGGCTGCCATTCCATACCATAGCGAAGTCGAATCGCAAGTCGGTACTTGTAGAAGGCACGTATCCGTCCGTCCGAATGCCGGTCTGTTCCCAAGGTCGTAGTAATATTCTAACGCTGGGATTCACCACTAGCTAAATGCTTCTCACTCAGTCTTATAACATTTTGACGACGCTACTGACTACGCTTCTGGCGCTCACCCTGTATAAGAGCTAAGAGGTTCCGAGCAGGGATGTACATTCGGTAATTCAACCGGATGCGAGAAATATTGAGCGGCTGCACTTCGACGGAGGACCAAATGCGACGTACCCATGTTGACGTGGAATATTTGAAGAATTCAACCGAGTAAGAAAGATAGACGAGGATTCTCGTCACTTGAAAGCCGTTTTTATACTCCACAAAAAAGTGTGGAGTATATAGCGTTTGTGCGCGAAACGCAGAAAGTTTGAGTCAACGGCGTTCGCGCGTGAAGCGGCCGATTTCCAAACGGTCTTTTGCGTTGGGTAGGCCTAGTAGGTGGGCAACCTGCACGACATATGGGGTCACGCTCCGGGACCACGTTGGCGGGAAATTCAAAAATTTAAATTTTCAAAGTACTGAAAAATGGGTTACACAGGGTAGAACTCGAAAAAGTTGCATATAATGGTATATACTATCTTTTGATATGTTGTAGTACTCGATAGTGCCGAACACGCAAAAAAAGAATTGCATCGCTGCGGGACACATTTTGGCGCCAAATTTGAAAAATTCGCGATTTTTGGCCCCGGGTCGACTTTGACGGGCTGCTGTGCAAGCTAGGTAGCAGCTAGAGCAGCGAGACCACTCTTGGTGCTCCTTCCCAGATGTCCTCTATCGAATGAGCCGTGAACGGAGAAAATCGGTTGAGACACAAAAAAGTTATCTTGGTGGAACTTTTTTGACTCCGGGGTCAAAAATTGCGCTATTCGCGTTTCGACGTCTGTAGCGCCCGAATGCGTTGCGGGATCGTTCCAAATGTGGTTCTAAACGATTCTACGTTGAAATCTGGTCCAGCAGTGTTTTTGAAAAATTTACAGAGCTACAGTAACCCTGCCGCGTCCATTTGAATTTTGGGTGTCGGGTCGACTTTGCCAATATTATGCTCGAATTCGGGGTTTTTGTGGGCGCTGATTACGAATTTGGCATCCGTTCAGTGCTTAGATGATGTTTGAACCTACCTACGACGAATTTGTATTCTACCGTACCCCAAGTGCAGAATTTCAGTTCCCAGAGTCCATAAGAAGTTAGGGGTGTTGTATGTCGATTCTGGGGTATTCTGGGATGTAGATCACGAATTCGGCATTACTTTTGCGATTGGGGGTGCCAGGAGGCCACAACAGCAGAAGAGTCACCGTGCGTCGTAGGAGTTCAAATTTGTGGAGTATACTGCGTCCCCCGGACGACTTGCCTGGTTTGTGTATCGTCGTCAGCAGCGACGTCTTGTCATCCTGATGGACGGTTCCGCTGTTACTGGCGGCGGTCTGCCGCCTTCTGCTTCCTCCCCAGCGATAGTATCGCAGGCGATGAATCCCATCTCCAAGAAGCTGATCAAGATTCTCGAGAGCAAGATCGAAACCGATCAGGTTCCTTTGTTGTTACACACTCATTATAGTCTCTCCATCATTATACTGTATGTCACATTCAGGAGGTTCTGGACGCCCTGGAGAACGTCTCCAGTTTCGTGGAGGACAACAGTCTGCAGAGTCGGCGCAACCTGAGGCGCAACATTGAGAACAGGAGCGTGCACATCAACCTGCAGTTCCTCGAGAGCTTCCGCCGAGTCAAGGAGGTGCGCAGAGTTGACAGTAATTTGTATATCAGCTATGTAATCACTTACTAAAGTCCGTTCAGAATAAATGCGAACTGGAGGTTTTTTGGCCCGCTCCGCGACCTGTTTCAGGGAAATCGCTATTATGTGGTATCAATCGATAGAGGATGCGGAGCGGGTTAGGGCTCTTGGTATTTTTCGGTAATCACGCAACACGCGCAAAAATTGACGCTCAGTGAAAAAAATCGATTTTTTCATAGCGCAAGCGATTTTTTTCGTTCCAACGGCAAATCGTAGAGCAATATGTCTTTACTACGTCCACAAAGTTTGGTGACCCTATCGCCACGCAACAAAAAGTTACAGCCATTTTCCCGAACCCTACTTTTTGAAATCCTTAAGAAAATTGAAAAATCGCCGCAAAAAATTGCCAAAACTCTATAACTTTTCAAGGCTTTGATCAATATAGCCCAAATTTGTGACGGCTGCCTTTGCGCAGACCGGCGTTACAAGAGCTACCGTAGCCCCTTCATGCGAATCAGGCAATATGTCCGTCCCAGACCAAAAGTATTTGAATTCACCACGCATCAACGTGTGTTGCAGCCCGCCGATGCGCCGTAATCTAAACAACGACGAGTGCACAGGCAAAAGCAACGCGGGTATGTTTGTACTAGAATAGGCGGCCGAGTAGCCCTTGTCCGTCTCAAGTCAAAGCCAAATGGACGAAAACGGGGTCTACACTTGCCAGTTTTGTGGCAAACGCTTCGACAAAAGTGGCTCTCTTAGGCAAGAAAGAGTGGGAGGAAACCGAGATCTGAAGCGGTCCGGGCTTTACAGTACTACAGTCCGGGCTTTAGGGGGGGGGCGGGCCCCTGGGCCCCTCTCTGGATCCGTGCCTGTACACTTGTGTCTAAGTCTAGACTGCCAATGTTGACGATACACTTGCTTCTTGATCTGCGCTTCTGTGTTGTGACTAGATTAACGCTGAAGGGGACCTTCAGGGTGGCACTCCGCTTGCTTCGAAGCAAAGCACTCTTCGCTCGTCTCACTACTCGGTAATAATCCTTCACGGAGTGACGGAAGCGCCAGGGCCAGACTCGTGTTGCTGAGTGCTTGCTGATCATTGGTTGAACGAGCATTTGATTTGGTCCAATTGACAGGGAAGTCCAATCGACCAATCTTGCTACCAATCTTGCAGACACTTGGTAGGTAGGTAGGTTTGGTAGGCGCGAACTTACTGAGGTAACTGGTCGAAGAATTCTTTAGGTAAAATGACTGTTCGATCAATGGAAATGAACGGGGACTATCTCGCCATAACACAACGATCAATCGGTTGCAACACCAGTTTGTGCCTCGCATGCTTGCTATGCGTCACATCAGTGCAAAGGAAAGCACAAGCCACCCGTCGGAACAATTTCAACAGATGTCGGAACAATTTCAACGGGTGTCGGAACAATTTCCACATAGCCGTCGGAACAATTTCACGTCGGAACAATTTCCACTCTCCCACAATGTTCGAACAAGTTTTGACAAGTTTGGACGTGTTGGGACGTGTTTGGACAAGTTTGAACATATTTGGACGAGTTTGAACTTGTTCGGACAAGTTTGGGCATGCTTGGGTCGTATTGTGACGCACAAAGCAGGCTAAATAAAACTCAAATCGCAAAGCAAACGCCGGATTCGTGTTCTGCGGTGTCAGAAAGCCCAGAAACAACCTGTCAATTCAATTTTAAAATTTCGACCCCGGGACCCAATATTTGGTCGGCCGGGCATCGAAATCAGGGTAAAGGTGTCCCAAATCGCAAAACAAACACCGGATTCGTGTTCAGCGTCGCCGAAAACCTCCGAAACAAGTGAAAACTCAATTTTGAAAATTTGACCCCAGGATTCACCCAGGCAAGTCGTCCGGGGGACGCAGTATACTCCACAAATTTGAACTCCTACGCACGGTGACTCCTCTGCTGTTGTCGCGTCCTGGCACCCCCAATCGCAAAAGCGATGCTGAATTCGTGATCTACATCTCAAAATACCCCAGATTCGACATACAACACCCCTAGTTTCCTATGGACTCCAGGAACCGAAATTTTTCACTTGGGGTACGGTAGCATGCAAATTTGTCACAGGTATGTTCAAACATCATCTAAACACTGAACGGATGCCAAATTCGTAATCAGCGCCCTCGAAAACCCGAAATCGAGTATAATATCGCGAAAGTAGACCCGACACCCAATATTCAAATGGACGCGGCAGGGTTACTGTAGCTCTGCAAATTTGCCAAAAACACTTTTCTGGACCAGATTTAAGCGCAGAATCGTTTGAAACCACTTTTGGAACGATTCGGCAACGCATTCGAGCGCTATAGACGCCGAAATGCGAAAATCGCAATTTTGGACCCCGGAGTCGAAAAAGTCGCAGTGTAAGAAAGTTTTTTGTGTTTCGCCCGATTTTCTCCGTTCATGGCTCATTCGATAGAGGACATCTGGGAAGGAGCACCAAGAGTGGTCTCGCCGCTCTAGCTGCTACCTAGCTCGCACAGCAGCTCGTCAAAGTTGACCCGGGGCCAACATTCGCGAATTTTTCAAATTTGGCGCCAAAATGGGTCCCGCAGCGATCCAATTCTTTTTTTCCGTGTTCGGCACTATCGAGGGCTACAACATATCAAAAGATAGTATATACCATTATATGCAACTTTTTCGAGTTCTACCTTGCCTAATGCGTTTTTCAGTACTTTGAAAATTTAAATTTTTTAATTTCCCGCCAACGGGGTCCCGGAGCGTGACCCCGTTTGGTGTCCACCCTGCCCACTTACTAGGCCTACCCAACGCAAAAGACCGTTTGCAAATCGGCCGCTTCACGAGCGAACGCCATCCGGTTAAAATTACTGCGTTTCGCGCACAAACGCTATATACTCCACACTTTTTGTGGAGTATAAAAATTCGGCGCGGCCGGGATACGGCACCTCAAAATAGTAAAGACACTTCGTCTTGACCAACTTTTGACGTAGAACACGTTGCGATTATCAATTTGCCGCTAAAGGCATGCTTTCCAAACCAAAACTCCACTCAAAATCGAAATTCGGAATTTTCCGCTCGGGACCCGGCACTTTTGTCACCGCAGATCTCTCGAACGACACAAGCGATCTCGGCGGTTTTGGTCTCGATCAAAAGGCCATACCAATGTCTCGACCGGTCAGAAGTTTAGCGAGGATCCACCGTCGCAAACTCGAGTCACGATTTTTTAAAGGCGGGAAAAAGATTTGAAAATTCAAATTTTCTACCGTACTGCCGCGTCGGACCACCTAGGGAGCCCGTTCCGGTTTTGCTTTGAAGAGCATCCAAGGGCCTACAAACAACATGTCCAAAAATCGTCACAATCGGCCCACTTTTACGAGAGTTATGGCGTATTGTTTTTTTACTTAGCAAAACTTTGAATTTTTGAATTATCGCAAAATTCTTCCACCACCGGAATTTTCTAGTTTCTTGTCCAGGCTGCGCGTCGACTCGAACTATCTAACGCAAAAACCGCTTGGCGATCCGATTTGTGTAGCGCGAGAAAAGCTGTTAAGATGATTCTGTTCAATCCGACGCCCCATATAGAGCTCTCCTGCTTTTGCAAAGCGGAGTGCCAAAAAGCAACAAGCCCTGTTGGCAGCGCGATTCGCTCTACATATTTCCCTATTCTTTCGTCGTACGTGTGCTGTGACGTCTTCTGCATCTGTGGTGTTGATAAAAGCAACAAAAGCCCTGTTGGCAACGCGGCGAATGGCGTAAGTGTCGAATCCGAATAATTTTGGTTTTGGACGGATATATTGCCTGATTTCCATGAAGGGCTACGGTAGTTCTTGTAGCGCCGGTCTGCGCGAAGGCAGCCGTATTTGTGTGGTTGGTGCTAGACATATAACACTATGTCTACACCAAACAGGAGCACTGCCCCGTCTGTATTTCTAAAGCAGCAGCCAGTCAAATACGCTACTTTGATAGGCCGAAATTGGGAAGTATGAAGTCAGAATACAGAGTGCTCACTTTTGCGGCCGTAACTTCTTGTTTAGTAAGGTTAGCGCGCCTAGCAACATATCGTTCAATTCGCCTCAGTTTACTCTACAATTTGTTAGCACTCTTTTCAATTTCTGCTTCTTTTTGGAGATAATCGCAAATTTCGGTTAGAAGCTTAACCAGAGAATATCTCGATACAGAGGCGAAATTCGAAAATCATGAGCATAAACAAAAGTGTGCTAATATATTGGGCGCATCAAATGAAAAAGGCCAAAGTCATCCAACTTTGTCCAGCAAACAGCCACGGATAAATAATAACAGGGGGGAGATTTAAACCACTGGCTGTGGCAAAAAATGGCGAAAATCCAACTTCGTTTCTCGGTAAGTCAGGCAAGTAACAACGAATTCTCACGAAACTGGCTACACAACTAGAAGGTACAAATACCTAAACAGCGCGCTATCAAGTGGCTCTCTCAACTACCCAGTTCGCACCTAGTTCGCATCAAGTTTAAAATTTGCGCCGCAGGGCATTTGGAAGGGTGCTGTACTCGCAATATGAGGGTGGCACGGTCATCATCAGGTGTACGGTAGGTACTAAATGTCTAGCATCAACCCTGTAAATTTGAGAATGATCGGCCCAGTTAGTAAGAAGTTATAGAGTTTTGGCAATTTTTTGCGGCGATTTTTCAATTTTCTTAAGGATTTCAAAAAGTAGGGTTCGGGAGAATGGCTGTAACTTTTTGTTGCGTGGCGATAGGGTCACCAATCTTTGTGGACGTAGTAAAGACATATTGCTCTACGATTTGCCGTTGGAACGAAAAAAATCGCTTGCGCTATGAAAAAGTCGATTTTTTTCACTGAGCGTCAATTTTTGTGCGTGTTGCGTGATTAGCAAAAAATACCAAGGGCCCTAGCCCGCTCCGCATCCTCTATCGATTGATACCACATAATTGTGCCTTCCTTGAAACAGGTCGCGGAGCGGGCAGAAAAACCCCCAGTTCGCATTAATTTTGAATGGACTTTAGCATAATAGCATTTATGCCACTTTGCAGCAACTGGACGAAGTGCACGGAGCGGTGGAATCCATGAGCAGTTGCTGCGCGGCTATGACCAGCCGACTGAAGGCGACCAAGGAGCAGACAAGGGACCTGCTCAACCAGACCAGCAAGCTGCAGAGACAAAGGTTGTTGGGATTCTATACTTGACTTGGATGCTACACGGAATGAGTGGGGTATTGCTCGCTTCGATTGGACGTGTACCATGTGCATAGTACGGTTGTGGCTGGGTCGATTGCGTAAGAAAGGACTGTAGCTCTATTCGCGCCAGTTTTCTACCGAGCGCGTATCGCTGTACCACTGAAGATACCGTATCCTGCGTCCTCTCCTTTTCAGCAAGCAGGTGGAGAAGCGCGCCGAGGTCGTGGAAGCCTTCTTGGCGGCCTTCCAACTCAGTCAAGCGGAAGCCAGTGCCATTCGCGGCAAGGAAGACGGCTCGTTGGGAGGACCTCAATTCTTCACGGCTCTCGCTCGCGTCAAGGAGATACACGCCGACTGCAAGCGACTTCTGGCCGACGGACAGCACGTGGCCGCGTGAGAACAGTTTTTGTGTTGTATAGAGTAAGAAAAGTGGAGTGGGTACCGCTGATGCAGCCTGGAGATCATGGACCGAATGGCGGCGACGCAGGAGCGCGCCTACGAGCTGCTGTACAGATGGATTCAGAGTGAGGGAAATATCGCTTTTGCTTGATTCTCACGCATGAAGTGTTTTCATAGAAGCTCGTTTCAGGAGAATGTCGGTTGCTGAATGTGGAGTTTGTGGACTTGAACCCTCTTCTGTTCGAGGCGTTCCAGGCGATGCAGGACAGACCCACTCTCTTCAAGTTTGTCCATTTGAAACCTCGGTCGCTTGCGTTTCTGTACCTCAGCAATGCTTGGCGCTGCAGATATTCTCTGGACGAGTTCACGACCGCCCGGCGGAACAACATGGTCCGTGGGTTCATCGACGCTCTGACCAGAGGTGTGCGGAATAACCGTGTTCTCGCTCAGCTTGTCACACTTTGCACAAAAGTTATCTCTGCTTGCTTCAGGCGGCGGTGGAGGCAGCAAGCCCATAGAGTTGATGTCGCACGATCCCCTGCGCTACGTGGGCGACATGCTGGCCTGGCTACATCAGGCATTGGCCAGCGAGAAGGAACTCCTCCAACACATGATGAAGATGTGCAGGGAGGAAGGTCGTTGGTTCGACTAAAGTTGCTTTAGAATAGACTTTGCGAGTGTATATTGGACTGCTTCAGTGATCGCCGAACACTGCCCTCCAGTGCTGGCCCAGATCACCGAAGGGCTATGCCGCCCGTTCAAGGTGGTTTGGCAGCGAGAGCGCATCCCACCCTCCTTCCCCTCTCCCTTCCTCCCCTCCCCCTCCCTCCCTCTCTTCCTCCCCATTCAAGTAATCCTTTCAGGTGCGAGTCGAGCAGGCTCTGACGAGCGAGACCAACCCCGTCTCCCTCTATCGTCTGTCCAATCTCTTCGCCTTCTACGGCCAGACGACCATTCGTCCTGCCTTGCCAGAGGACGCCCCACTGCTGAGAACCATTGAAGAGTTGAAGGAGCTCACCCTGAACATGTTCTACAGTGGATTGAACGGGGCCGTGCAGCGACTATTGGACAAGGTTGTTGCGGACTGTATTACGGAAATGACTGTGTCAATTTCCAATGAATTGTCGCTTCACAGATTGAGTCTCCCTCGCCCACTCTGCACCCGGTGCAGATCTTCAATCAGGTGCTTCTGTTGCTGCGCGACGTCCTGGAGTCCCATGACTCCTCGCAGCTGGCCCCCGTCCAGGACAAGAAGTTCAACTTTGCAAAGGTCAGGGACGGTGCAACGACGCAAAACTTGTGTACAGTAACCTTGTAATGAGCATCATCCAGAGTAGCAAAGTAGAACTGCGTGTTTTATGAGTGGGCGGGTTCGCTCTGGCGCTTCTTTTGACGTGAACTCCAGCCGTAGCCGATATTTGCGCAGGCGTCAACTGCGCGATTCTCAACAAGTTGTGTGGTCCTCTGGTCTCAATTTGACGCATTCATCCCTGTTAAGTCAAATTTGTTATTTTTGCTGTCAGATTTTCGAGACGGTTCTCGACCCCCTCCACCAGAGCGTGATGCTGAGCGGCGCCTCTTTGGGCCCGGTAGAAGCGGCAGTCTACGCTCTCAACTGCCTGTCTGCTGTGCATTCCGTTCTGGCGCTATACGAGTACACGGAGCAGCGTCTGGAGATGCTCAACGCACAGGTGGGATTACCGTAATGCTTTGAGGTATTGATTACTGCGGAGTGGTGTCGTCGTGTGACCTGTGTATTGTGGGATAGTTGCCCGTGAAGCGACTACCTTGATGGCAGGCTAACTGCACTGAAGTTTTCAATGCGCATTAAACACTAATTGCAGTAGTGGGTGCGTTCATGCACAAACATTTTGACGTCTGTCGTGTGCACAGATCGAGGCTCACGAAGACGCGGTGGTCAGCGAGCAGGTGGGCTACGTGATGCGCCGCACTGGACTCATGAAACTCTACGAGGCCTGCCAGCAACTGGGAACGGAGGTGGGGCACATCAGCGGTTTATGTCTGTCACACACTGACAAGATGTCTGACTCACTTCAGGTGCCTTTGTCTCTGAGCGACCAGGCCAGCCGAGTCTCCGTCCAGGGCGTTCTGGTGAGTGCGTTATAGTGTGGGAAAGAGGCATTATTCGCAGCTGGTAACTGTCGCGAACAACGATAGAATCTTTATTCCAGGTCAATCTAGACGCCTATCTGGCCAAGGTTGACGACTACCGCCTGTCGCAGTTCGACCTGCTCACTTCGGCCAAATGCAGGTGCCGAGTACAAAATTCAATTTTTTCTTGAGGTACAACCTACAAACAGTACAAAGTACCGTAATCCACTCGCAAGGCGAATGTTGTCTGACGGGCGGGGCGGGGGTTCGGGTCACTGCACCGCTGTAAAGGGGAGTTGCTCGCGTTTCGGCGCACTATGGCAATGTTCCTTGGCTATGTCGCTCAAGGTCAAATGTTACCGAAACGAGAGGGCAACGAAAGTGTCAAGTTGTATGTAGGAGGCCAAGTTGGCGGCCAAGCCCGGTCCTTAGTACTTCCTGCTACTAACTCCTACGACCGCCCAGGATACCGTAATCCACTAACCTGCGTGCTGACAAGGCCACCGAACGCGACGACCAGGTCAGCTAACTACAAGGCCACCGAACGCGACGACCAGGTAGTCCAACCCCCACGTAGATCCCGTAATCCTGGAACAAGTACTCGTTGCAACACCTCTAGGAGTGTAAGGTCATTCAATCTCTGAATGCACTCAAGGCCTCGCAACCAAGCGCCCGTCAAAGCTATAGTCAGTTTATTTCCGACCACCGCTAAGAAGCTAACAGGCTAATAAACGGCGAACTACTTATACCGCGCCCGCGGAATGTGAAGTATGCACTTATGCATGGCATCCCTAATGGTGCCATGCTTACACGCCCCATTCAAACAGAAGGGCCGTGTCGCAAATGCTTAGAACCTATGATCGTATGTCACTGATCACGATCACTGAGTTCCTCGAACGCGTAGAACTGGGCGACCTTGAACGACCAGAAGGCTTGAACGAACTCGAACGAACTGGGCGACCAGATGACTTGACCGACCAGCTGACGAAACCTTAAAACCCCACACGAGAAAATATTAGACACAAACGTGACGACCACACCTACAGTAACCCAAGTGTCAGGCGTGTCAGGATGAAGCAACAGGCCGCTAAGTCGAATTCTGAGCGTGTGCCGAGAGGTCAGCAACAGACTTCTGGTCAGCAGCAGCGGAATGTGCCGGCTGGGCCATCATTTCAGGCACCGCCTCTGGAAGATGCGCGCCTTGACAGAGTTGGGAATCGTCCTTTGTACCGTGGTTCCGAGTCTGCTCGTGAGTGTTTCCGCTGTCGTCAGAAGGGGCATGTTGCGGCCGAATGCCAAAATCGAGTGTGTACTTTCTGCCGTGATAAGGGTTACACGCCGTTTCTTGGTCACACGGATGACCGCTGCTTTAAGCAGGATGCAATCAGGGCGCAAAAACCTCCAGATCAGCAGTCTCGTCCGCCGGCTGTCACGCAGAATATGCAGTCGTCGCGCTGGGTGAATGAGCCACCGCCTCAGACGTTCGTCTCTCAGTCGGAGATTCCATCAGGGCAAGCTTCGTCGTCGCATAGAGTCGATTCTCAGCCGCCGCCAGTGACGCAGGCTGGTTTTCCTCTAGAATGGTCCGGGAAGGCGTTTGTCATGTCAGCTAGGGATTTGTCGTCTTATGAGTTGTGCCAGCTCTCGAAGCAGGAGAACCAGAAGTCGAAACTGATTCCCGCGACGGATTTCCTCTTTGACGATTTGCCGCAAGTCGCGCCCGATTTGAAGCGCCGATTCAAGAATGGGCAGATGAAGAGTCAGGTTGCCGTCCTGGATTCAGGCGCAACCACGACCACCGTTAGTCCTCGAGTCGTTGAGACTTTGCTTCAGAGTGGCAGCGCTGATTTGATCGTGCAAGATCAGAACTTCCCGTTGACTGGCATAGATGGCTCCACTTTCCTGAGCACGGGTTCCGTGAAGCTGAAGGGTGTCTATTGCTCTCGTGAGAACGAAGCGATTCCGTTCGAAGTGACGGCGCCAGTTAGCTTCAATCTTCCTGTTGATATCTTGATAGGCAACGACCTGATGGAGAAAGTCGGTATTGGCCTTTCGAATGGAGAAGGGAAGGTGTTTCCGTCGGCCGCTGTGCCTTCGTCCTTTGACGCTGACGAGTCGATTCAGCCAGTCGGAGCTCAGATTCCCAGGAATTGGAGGAGACAAGGTGGATGCTCGTCCTATGGAGGTTACTGTAGGGACGGTCCTCGCCGTTTTCCCGCCTGGCAGCGTAGACCGAATTGGAACTGGAGTCAGACTTCGGGTCAGGACCCATCGAGTTGGAATTGGAGAACGCAACCGCTGATGTCGGATCAGAATGTGGACCGTTTGAGGAACAAGTTTTGGGGGCGTTGTCAGATGCCACAATCGAGTTCTCACTGGTCCCGATATAGAACAGATACTCGCGTGTTTCCAGTGTCCGACTATGGTTCTTACACGGTGTTCTGAGTCACTTGTATCGTGTTGCCTGTGGAAGTTGAGTGTGCTGGTACATATAGCGCCTCTGTCCTGGGTACATGCGCTTTGTCATCTTCGTCATCTGTCCTGGGTACAGATTGGACGTGTTTCTCCCTTGTCCTGGGTACAAGGTCGAGCGTATGAGTTGCTTGAAGGCTCATTGTAGCATTACAAGTGCTTGAGCTTGGCTGTCCTGGGAACAGTCGCTTTCTTCTTGGAAGAGAGGGGAGAGGAGGAGATGACAAGCATAAGAGCAGAAGGGCCGATAGGCCGAGGAAGCGATTATACTGGCGCGTGGTGTACGCTTATAGTGTACCTGAGGCGATAGGCGGAATTGACACGCCTGACACTTGGGTTACTGTAGGTGTGGTCGTCACGTTTGTGTCTAATATTTTCTCGTGTGGGGTTTTAAGGTTTCGTCAGCTGGTCGGTCAAGTCATCTGGTCGCCCAGTTCGTTCGAGTTCGTTCAAGCCTTCTGGTCGTTCAAGGTCGCCCAGTTCTACGCGTTCGAGGAACTCAGTGATCGTGATCAGTGACATACGATCATAGGTTCTAAGCATTTGCGACACGGCCCTTCTGTTTGAATGGGGCGTGTAAGCATGGCACCATTAGGGATGCCATGCATAAGTGCATACTTCACATTCCGCGGGCGCGATATAAGTAGTTCGCCGTTTATTAGCCTGTTAGCTTCTTAGCTGTGGTTGGAAATAAACTGACTATAGCTTTGACGGGCGCTTAGTTGCGAGGTCTTGAGTGCATTCAGGGATTGAATGACCTTACACTCTTAGAGGTGTTGCAACGAGTACTTGTTCCAGGATTACGGTATCTACGTGGGGGTTGGACTACCTGGTCGTCGCGTTCGGTGGCCTTGTAGTTAGCTGACCTGGTCGTCGCGTTCGGTGGCCTTGTCAGCACGCAGGTTAGTGGATTACGGTATCCTGGGTGGTCGTAGGAGTTAGTAGCAGGAAGTACTAAGGACCGGGCTTGGCCGCCAACTTGGCCTCCTACAGGTGGTGCGTTGACCGGGAACTGATTCATTCGGTTCACGGTGGACGTACTAACTGATAGGCGGTAGTTCGCGGCAGAGCCTGAGTAGAGTGGTGGGGTGGTGTGAGAATCGGCGGTCGGTGGTCGGTGGGAATCGCTTTTGAGTGAGCGTTGGTAGTGATGGACGCTTCGCAGCCGGAGAAGAAGCCGGTGTCCCTCGCTAGGCGGAGGACGACGGATGAGATCCTGGTGGATGAGAACGTCGATTACGGTCGCGTGGATCCTTCGATCCTGGCGCTGAAAGAGCAAGAGCCGGAGCAAAAGGAGAGTGCTCAGAAGTTGAAGTTGGATGAGAGTGGTCGCACGCATCAGTTCGAGGATGACGAGCCTGATAACAGTGATCGGGATAGTGTCTCTTCTGATATGGCGGTGTTGCAGGAACCGGCTCCTCAGATAGTGTCCATGTTCGCGGCAATGCAGCGTCAGCAGCAGGAGATGATGCAGATGCAGTTGCAGGCACAGCGCGAAGAGCGTGAGGCTCGAGAGCGTGAAGCTGAACGGAAAGAGCAGTTCCAGCGTGAGGAGGCTGAACGGAAGGAACTGGCGCAGCGTGAGCGGGAGCGTGAGGAGCGGACGGCTAGAGATTTGGCACAGCGGGAACTTGTGCAGCAGATGATGGCTGATAGGGATAGA
>JASAMZ010000407.1:0-33331 GCA_030248115.1 Linhomoeus sp. GSCO2_2 | reverse complement strand
TCTTAGCACCTCGTAACACCGCCAACCAATACACAAGATTGATGACGACCCCTGCAAAGCTGCAGGGAATGACAGTAAGCCCAAAGACACGATCGAGCCAAACGTTGAGCTCTGTTGAAGCAAAGTTGTCGATTTCATCTGCAGAGAAAATTCGCCAGACAGGCGCATAGTCCCTCCTCAGTTACCAGCAGTGAAGGTGGCAGGTCGTGGCAGGCAGACATGTTTTCTGCCATGATGTGCACATTACTTGGGTGCATGCAAGTGGTAATGCATTGTAAAGAGCTGCGTTATTAGACATATACACTTGGCAAACAAAAGTGACGGCTCACGTGCTATAATGGCCTGAGTGGCATACTTCTGACCTGGCCACGGTTATGGGTTACTCCCAAACTGCGATAGAATATGAGGAGTTGCATCGTTGAGCATTTGGCGTAAACTGACACAACGTGCTGTAAAGCAGGTACAGAACTGCGACAGAGAGCGATGCATTGTGTTCGTGTCAAAAGTTTGTCTCATTGAACTTGAACACCTGACAGTCTGTGCACGTACAAGCATGCAAGCTCACGTATTCTGTCATCAGAAGATGTTAAGGGCTCATACCATTTGGACAGCGAGAAACAGTATTCACTGTTGTTTTATGAGAGCGGACACTTCTTGCCAGAGCAGCAAACTCTGCTCATCTCGCAACCTCTTGCCACTTCCCTCTCCACAACTAGGCTTGTCATCGTTAACCTCAATTTTGGGTCGATCACCACTTCCAGAACAGGGTCGATGACAGTCTTTATGAGGGCGCCACCGACAGCAGAGATCAGGAGCAAGACAAGTGTTTCAGGATCTCTGACGGCAATACACATATCCAAGTTCACTTTACCATAGACGACTGTCACCATAAGAGGAGGATAGCAGAGAAGGAATACTCCCACGCCTGCAGACAACCTGACAGAGCCGATGGCCTTGGCTGCTTGGCCCGTAGACGAGCTCCTACTCCTCTGTCGACGGTAGACGAGGTAGATCGTAGACAAGAAGGCGGCTAGCACTTCTGCGTAGCCTCCCAGGTAGAGAACAAGGAGGCCGGTCAAAGCTGAGTCGTTATACCACACGGCTGTGCCGTTATGCCACAAGGCTCAGTACACGGCTTTGATTCGATCTAACAAAAGGCTTTCAAGGCCACAAGCCTTTGATTCGATCGGGGTGTTTAACAAATGTTGGTTTGTCGCCTATCTTTCATCTGTCTTATTGATTGAACTACAGTTGAATTCTGCGTACTTGTGTACTCAGAGGACAAATGTCAGCTCATACGGTACCCGATACACTGCAAGTGTCAGGCAATTTCTCTCGAGCGATGGTCGGCAAATTGTGTGAGGGGGGCGGGGGGTAACACGTAAGACGTACAGTAAGACAGTACCGATGGAAGTAGCGTACAGCACAATGTAGTAGGGACTAGTGATGGCAACTTGAAAACCGGGTAAGTACTTACCCGGTTTTACCCGGTTTTTTTAAACCGGGTATACTTACTTCGTACTCACCCGGTTTAGTTTTGCGTACCCGGTTTTACTTTTACCCGGTTTTTTGCCGCGTTTACTTACCTGGTTTCAGGCTGAAAACCGGGTACCTGGTTTACTTACCCACTACCAACACTTGGGTAAGAAACCGGGTAAACAGTTGTAATTTTGCATCTTATGCTCACGATGCCTTACCTGTTGAGCGCGCAAAGTGAAATTGCAACATTTCTTGTTAAATAAAATTCACTTTGCACTCCTAAATTCATCAACTTAGGAAAAATTGACAGTATGTGAAGTTTTAACGAAGAAGACTCCAATTCTTGATGAGAATCTGCACAACCAAACAATAAGGTCAATGAATGATTCAATGATGAAAATACCGTCGTCATCTCCGTACATAGTTAGTGCGCCACTTTAGTGCCTCTGGTAGTTTTGTATTTTGGGTAGTATCCAGTAGCGGATCCAGGGGGGGGGGGGGGGCGGTTGTGCGCCCGCCCCCCCCCCCCCCCCATTCGGCCAAACCGCCCCCCCCATTCCCCCTCCCGAGAAAAAAAAAATTGCGCGGTAGCACCTCTAGAGCAAAAAATTTTCGCCTGCGGCGCTATTTTGTAGCACTTTTGTACCAAAATAGGTCAAAACCGGCCAAAATTTTTGCCTGCGGCGCTATTTTATAGCACTTTTGTACCAAAATAGGCCAAAATCGGCCAAAATTTTTGCCTGCGGCGCTATTTTATAGCACTTTCGTAACAAACTAGGCCAAAATCGGCCAAAATTTTTGCCTGCGGCGCTATTTTATAGCACTTTTGTACCAACATAAGTAGTAACGACATGCATATAAGAACCATTTTTTACGACCATTTTTTTACGACCATATTTTTACGACCATTTTAATCCAACTCGGTTCTCTCTATCTCACTTCAATGCGCCTATTGCTGCTTCTACGATTATCTACCGTAACCTAGTAGTACGTTTGCACTTCTTTTACTCGCCTCCCACTTCAATGCCTCTATCGGCGCGCCGTTCACCCTCCCCTCTCCTCTGCTCCTTCAAAGCCTCCCTTCCATGTTCCAGGAGGACTATCGACATCGGCGGGTCGGAGACGACGAAGCGTAGCCGGCGGCTACCGCGCAACTCGGAGTCGTGATCGCGCGCGATAATGTGCGTGTCTAAAGCTGAGTACACCAATACCGCAAAATTGGGCTATTAGTATTCCACGACCCAACGACCCACGACCCAATCCACGACCCACGACCCAATCCACGACCCAAATCAGAAAAAGCGCATTGCGACTTGAGAAGACCTACCGTATGACTATTTTGAGTAGACAGAGGCGGCAGAAACTGAAAATGACAGACGCAACGAATTTGGGTTGCACCATGGGTTTCTGGGGTGCAGATTATAATTTGGCATTGGTTTAGCGTGTTGATGATGTTTGCTGTTAATCTTTATGAAGTCCCCTGAATTTTGGAATTTTTGCCAAGTAAGTAAAATAATCAGGCCATAACTTTCGCAAAAGTGGATCGATTTTGGTGATTTTTGGGCATGTTGTAGTCCTTCAGATGCTTTACGAAGCGGGACTGGAACGGGCCCCCTAGGTCGTCCGCCACGGGAGTACGGTAAAAACTTGAATTTCAAAAATATTTCCAGCCTTTAAAAATCATAACTCGAGTTTGCGATGGTAGATCCTCACTGATTTCTACTCTGACTTGGAGACTTGTATGGCCTTTCGATCGAGACCAAGATTGCCAAGATTGCTTTTGTTGTTCGGGAGATCCGCAGTGGCAAAGGTGCTGGGTCCTGAGTGGAAAACTGGGATTTTCGACCTTGGGTGGAATTTTTACCTGGAAATCACTCTTTTAACGGCAAAGTAACCGAAGCAACGTGTTCCGCGTCGACGATGTGTCTTGACAATTTTTAGGTACTGCACCCCAGCCAAATTTTTAATCGGGTCAAATTTTCGAAATTGAGTTTTCACTTGTCTCGAGCTTTTCGACGACGCTGAACACGAATCTGGTGCTTTTCTGCGATTTTTGATGCAGCTACCCCGATTTCAGCACCCGGTCGGTCAAGAATTAGGCCCCTGAGGCGAATTTTTCAATTGAGTTGACAGTTGTGTCTGGGCTTTCTGACGCCGCAGAACATGAATCCGACATCTGTTAGGCGAGTTGCGACCTTCTGGAAGTTGTTCAAATTGCGCAGATTTAAATTTGAATTTGGGATTTACCATAGCAAACAGTGGGCGCTGACCCAATTTCAAACTTTCTACACTGAAGAACTCGGGAACGGGCTATTTAGTGGGAATGCAACACTGGGTGGGCTTTCCTGTGCCCATCTGCTGAAACAATCATGCGGAGTGCCTGCCTAGCTGACACTTAGTTTAGACACTCATTCAAATTTTAGTCTGTTCGGGCACAAAAAGTTCTAAAATTGCACCACAGTCCAAAATTTATTGCTAGGAATGTAACTACTACCCCCCCCCCCAATCTTGGACCAACCGGAACGGGAATCTTGTTCTGGTTGTCGATCGAACCCCCCCCCCCCCCCCCCTGGGCTGACAATAAAGCAGCAAAAGTGTAGGAAATTTTCTGCATATCAGTTTGAAAATTGTCAAAGTATTCACCGGCAGTGTTATCTTTGAACAGTTGAATCTTTTGAGGTAGATCTTTAAATGGTTCAAGACGCTGCATCATACATGGAGAACTTTCAATGGCTACCCAGCGCTTCAGAAGTATTTATTTGGCGACGTTTCGCTGGCTTTCCAGCCAGCTTCCTCAGCTGGGTTATTACGCAAATACTGAGGTGATTGGGTTTTGGCCTGAGGAAGCTGGCTAGATGCACTTTTTGGGCATCTTATACTGTTTTTCAGAGCAATTTTGGAACTCGACTTTGGCCCTCTGGACCCCCCCCCCCTCAATCCTCAAATCACAGCAGAAGTATCCTTCACAAGGTTGACGAGCAATCGCACCTATGTCGAAATAGTTTATGCACAGAATGCAAAAAATTATGCGCAGAAGTGAAGAATGTGTTTCTTAACAGAAACATGTCCACCATAAAATTCTACCCACTGTACAATTTTCAGTCCTCTACATACAGGCGATCACGAGAAATTCCATAATTCTTAGCCGCAGTTGCCGTTTGACCTTTCTGCCGTCTCTGTCTACTTGGAATAGTCATACGGTAGGACGTCTCAAGTCGCAATGCGCTTTTTCTGAGTTGGGTCGTGGATTGGGTCGTGGGTCGTGGATTGGGTCGTGGGTCGTTGGGTCGTGGAATACTAATAGCCCAAAATTGGTCACAAACCCGCGCATAGAATTAGAATTACGAGGCGGCCGGAGGGAGGTGGCGGCTTCGATTGACGGCCGTATCGCGACGCACACATAGAACACAGAATCGACACAATCGGCCGGCGCAATCGCGAGTTACGCCACAAAGTTTGAATTTTTGGACACAAACCCGCGCATAGAATTAGAATTACGAGGCGGCAGGAGGGAGGTGGCGGCTTCGATTGACGGCCGTATCGCGACGCACACATAGAACACAGAATCGACACAATCGGCCGGCGCAATCGCGAGTTACGCCACAAAGTTTGAATTTTTTGACACAAACCCGCACATAGAATTAGAATTACGAGGCGGCCGGAGGGAGGTGGCGGCTTCGATTGACGGCCGTATCGCGACGCACACATAGAGCACAAAATCGACACAATCGGCCGGCGCAATCGCGAGTTACGCGACAAAGTTTGAATTTTTGCACGGAAAATCCGCCGCCGTCGTCACATTCAGACACATTCAAACGGTTTCACGTTCCCAATGGGGTGGCCCTGAAGAGGGCCGTTGGGTTGGGGGGGGGGAGGGGGAGGGGGGAGCTCTAGCCGGCCTTCGCCGTTTTTTTTTTTTGATAAGTGCGCTATGCATTTAGGCGAAGGCGTCTTGTTCTGGGAGGACTGACAGTAGCCGTGGCCCAAGAAGAAAGCTGGGGCCGTTGTCGTCTCGTTCTTTCTTGGGCCTTCTGCCTCCCGAGCCGCTGTCTGTTGTGCCGTCGACGCCCTCTCCCTGCATGCAGCTCGACTGGCCCTACTCCCTGCACCACCCGGCCCTCTTTCTCCAAGAGACGCTCAACTCTGGACACATGGCCGCCTACATGAAGACCCTGGAGAACACCTACATGGTCGGTCAGTCAGCACACTACTGTTCTTTCAGTCCTTTGAGACAATTGCAGTGGCTTATATTGCATTGGGATGTGGGATTATTTCGAAAATTCTAATTTCGCCTCTGTGGGGGGGGGCGGGTGCCCTCAGGGTGGTTCAAATTGCCCTCACATCCACCGCACTAGCCCCCAAATCCATAAATAGTGCCAACCCTTCCCATATGTCCAAGCGCTAAAGTGCAATTTCCAAAATAGATTTGGCGAATTTTCCAAAATTCTATTTTTGCCTCTAGGGTGGGGCGGGTTCCCTCAGGTGGTTCAAATTGCTCTCACATCCACCGCACTAGCCCCCAAATCCATAAATAGTGCCAACCCTTCCCATATGTCCAAGCGCTAAAGTGCAATTTCCAAAATAGATTTGGCGAATTTTCCAAAATTCTATTTTTGCCTCTAGGGTGGGGCGGGTTCCCTCAGGTGGTTCAAATTGCTCTCACATCCACCGCACTAGCCCCCAAATCCATAAATAGTGCCAACCCTTCCCATATGTCCAAGCGCTAAAGTGCAATTTCCAAAATAAATTTGGCGAATTTTCCAATATTCTATTTTTGCCTCTAGGGTGGGGCGGGTTCCCTCAGGGTGGTTCAAATTGCCCTCACATCCACCGCACTAGCCCCCAAATCCATAAATAGTGCCAACCCTTCTCATATGTCCAAGCGCTAAACTGTAATTTTCAAAATAGATTTGGCGAATTTTCCAAAATTCTATTTTTGCCTCTAGGGTGGGGCGGGTTTCCTCAGGGTGGTTCAAATTGCTCTCACATCCACCGCACTAGCCCCCAAATCCATAAATAGTGCCAACCCTTCCCATATGTCCAAGCGCTAAAATGCAATTTCCAAAATAAATTTGGCGAATTTTCCAATATTCTATTTTTTCGCCCGGCCTCAGCCGGGCGAACCCCTACGAGAGCTTATCGTGCGTGCGTGCGTCCGTTCGTTCGTTCGGAACGCTCTCATATCTCGGGGTTGGTAAGTCGTAGGAAGGCGATCTTGGGCTTTATGGATAGCTCTCGACTTACTGGTAATGTCGCTAAGAGACTTAGAAATTCAAAAGTTTGAATTGCGCGCGCTACAGTAGCCCGAAGGTTCAAACTGAAAACGGCTATTACTCGCTCGTCTTACGTCGTAGAGCGGCACGCGATAGGTCAACTAAAAGGTCTCGACGTGCTCTTTCGTTTGGCATTACAAATTTTCTTAATTACGCAAACACGCAACACGAAAAGCGACATTCTCGGGTTTCTAAGGCAAAAATCGCTCTAACTCGCTCAGCGTGCGTCGTAGGGACACGATCTTGGGTTGGTTGGATAGCTCTCGACTCACTGATCATTTGTTCTTCTATTGGTCGAAACTCAAAAGTTTAAATTTCGGGAGCTACAGTAACCCAAAGGTTTAAAACGCGAAACTTATCTAACTCGCTCGTCTTTCGTCATAGAGAGACGATCTTAAGTTCGTTGAATACGTTTCGGCACACTGATAATTCCGTTAAGAGAAGTCGAAATTCAAAAGTTTGAATTGCGCGCGCTACAGTAACCCGAGGGTTCAAAGCGCAAAACGGCTCTAACACGCTCGTCTTACGTCGTAGAGCGGCGTGCGATAGGTCAACTAAAAGGTCTCGACGTGTTCTTTCACTTGGCGTAAAAAATTTGTTAATTACGCAAACACGCACCACGAAAAGCGACATTCTTGCGTTTTAGCATAGAAATCGCTCTAACTCGCTCAGCGTGCGTCGTAGAGAGACGATCTTGAGTTGCTGGATAGCTCTTGACTCACTGATCATTTGTTCTTCTATTGGTCGAAACTCAAAAGTTTGAATATCGCGAGCTACAGTAACCCAAAGGTTCAAACAGCAAATGGGCCCTAACTCG
This sequence comes from Linhomoeus sp. GSCO2_2, assembly GCA_030248115.1. Classification (NCBI taxonomy): domain Eukaryota; kingdom Metazoa; phylum Nematoda; class Chromadorea; order Monhysterida; family Linhomoeidae; genus Linhomoeus; species Linhomoeus sp. GSCO2_2. Next base: position 25,762 of record JASAMZ010000407.1, on the reverse strand, counting down.
CTCGTCTTACGTTGTAGAGCGGCATTCGTTCGACCGTTTGAAAGCTTACGTGGAGGCAGTTGTTGAACGGTCATTCCTAAAGAAATACTTTTGTTTTTTTAAACCCTTGTCTTACGAACAACTTTGTCTGCTAAAAAAATTAATCCCGGGCGATCCCAATGTTGCCTTGCAACAACCGCTCAGAAATGCGTGTGCCTTGCTCAAAAAATTAATCCCGGGCGATCCCAATGTTGCCCTGCAAGAACCTCTCAGAAAGGAGCGTGTCAGAAGTAGCGCATGAATAGTGGACTCCGGGCGGGCGCGCGTCATGTCGGAAAGGCTTCGAAATACTTTACAAAAGTATCCACTCTTTTACTCTTCTACTTTAAAAGACTCACAAACCACTCTGTATTAATAAAACAACTCAACTTTTTTAAAACAGCTTGTTGCCTCTAGGGTGGGGCGGGTTCCCTCAGGGTGGTTCAAATTGCCCTCACATCCACCGCACTAGCCCCCAAATCCATAAATAGTGCCAACCCTTCCCATATGTCCAAGCGCTAAACTGTAATTTCCAAAATAAATTTGGCGAATTTTCCAATATTCTATTTTTGCCTCTAGGGTGGGGCGGGTTCCCTCAGGGTGGTTCAAATTGCCCTCACATCCACCGCACTAGCCCCCAAATCCATAAATAGTGCCAACCCTTCCCATATGTCCAAGCGCTAAACTGTAATTTTCAAAATAAATTTGGCGAATTTTCCAAAATTCTATTTTTGCCTCTAGGGTGGGGCGGGTTCCCTCAGGGTGGTTCAAATTGCCCTCACATCCACCGCACTAGCTCCCAAATCCATAAATAGTGCCAACCCTTCCCATATGTCCAAGCGCTAAAGTGCAATTTCCAAAATAAATTTGGCAAATTTTCCAAAATTCTGTTTTCGCCTCTAGGGTGGGGCGGGTGCCCTCAGGTGGCTCAAAGTGGCCTCACATCCACCGCACTAGCCCCCAAATCCATAGGATAGCAAGATAACAATGACAATCATATGCTTCAGGATAACAATGGGAGCGACGTCCAGTACCTTCGGAAGGAAACACTGAGGTTCTGGAAAGGCGCAGTGAAGCTCGTGGACCGTTTTGCTGAGGAAGAGCTGCCCAACCCCTACAAGAGGAACCTTCTATTCCCATGTGAAGAAATGGAGCAGATGTGGAAGGAATTCTTGCTCCATTTGGGAAAGGACGTGGAGGGCGTCCTGAAGAAGGTAGGTAGATATTGACCTCACGTGTGGCAGATGCTTGGTTCAGAGGACCAGTGGAATGGCGTGATTACAGGTGCAGGTGACCAGCAGACGGGGCGCCAATCCTATCGCAGTGGGGGAGCTGGAGGTGATCGATAGCGACAACATGATCGACGAGACCGACGTGTTTGGATTCGCCGCTCAGGCCAAAGCGAGGGCCAGGGAAAGTGTAAGGCGCTATCCATAGCTACTGCTCGCTTGCGCACATACGTGTAACGCGCCCCCTCGAGAGATCTGTGTATTTGGCCTTCAGGCAGCTGCTGCGTTGCAAGAGGACGCGAAAATCGACGAAATTCTCGGGGTCTCCAAGGAACGTCATGATGCGGTTGGTGTGCAACCATAATTTTCTTTCTGGGGCAAGGACTGTGCGTGCGTGCGTGCGTGCGTGCGTGCGTGCGTGCGTGCGTGCGTGCGTGCGTGCGTGCGCGTGTGTGTGTGTGTGTGTCATGCCTATTCTGTCCCTTGTCTCTGAAGGGGGTCAAGCGAGGCAAGGTGAGCAGTCGTGTGCCTGGAGCCCTCTTCGCCCTGCTGTTGCGTCAGCTGGAAGGTCAGGAGGGGGTCAAGCGCCAAAGGCGAGGGAAGGCAACCCTGCTGGAGCTCAAGGAGAAGGGGCCCTTGGTGGGCCTGCTGAGGGAGACCACCCTCGACCTGGCTCCCGTCCTGGTCAATGAGAAGGCCCTATGCACCTTTGTACACGAGGCCCAGGGCTCCTGGAACTTCACTATGACCTTCTTCTTTAGCCAGTGATCCTGCCGCTATCTCTCTCTCTCTTCTCTTTGCTATGCAGAATATGGAATTAGGATGGACAATTGGGCGCCACAGTACACAAACATTCTATACACCAACACAGGCACAGTGATGTAGGTACCGTTTGAACAAAGACTTCAGGAACTACTTGGATGCGTTGTCATTGTCTTCGAATAGGTGCTTGATTGGGTCTGTAGCCCGGCTGGTGTCTGCCTCTCGAGCCACTGCTTCCAGAGGCTCCAGTATGAACGACTGGACGTCACAGTCTCCGCAGAAGCGGCACTCGTCAGGGTGACGGCAAGTGGGGCAGCAGGCGTCGTGACGGCTCGGTTCGTAGGGCCATTTGAGGGTGGAGACGCGCCACTTGAGCGACTCCTCCATGGTTGGCAGGAAGGAGGTGATCACCTCGTTCTGGAGAAACACCTGAAGACGGCCACATTTTGACTGTATCCTGCCGTTTCAATCGCTTGCTCTACAACATAAAATTAGAATTAAAAGTACAACCCGCCTTCTTCCATTTCTGAGACAATTCAGACTGGGTCTGCTTGAGGTTCGATTTGACGAGTTGATGCACCTAGAAGAGCAGGGATGTGACAAGCGAATGAAGGAGGAAAGTACAGGTCTACTAACTGCAGGTGCTTACCGCTTCTCGCCCCTGCATGGACGCCAGTCCAAGGCCCACTCCAAGGCGCCTGTAGAACTGTTTTGCGCGATAGGGAATAACCCTTCCAATTGTGAAATCGTTTCGAACGGCCATCTTTGTTAGAACCTTCAGGTTGAAATAACTTTCTGCTACTGTTTCTAGCTCCTGTAAAAATTCGTCAATCAATTGCGTGTTAATTCAAACGAATTCCAGAAGGCCCTCACGTTCAGCTGTTGTTCAGAGGTTGTTGTTTGACTCATCAAGGAAGCAATGCGGCGCAAATATAGTCCGGTGATATGATGCACCGCAAGCTGCGCCATAATCTTTCGCTTAGTCTCCACCTTGGCGAATCTCTTCACATAGCAGTAGAGAAGGTGGGTGAAGTGCGTGAATTCGGCGCTCATAATGTGGGCTTCGTTGGCCGTGAACCTAGAGACGACTAGTTTGGGTGGAAGGACGAAAGTGTACTTAGCACTAGTATGTATGCAACCTCGGCAGCTCGTGCTTGTTTGCAAGGCTGTTGGCCACTTTTCCACATCCAAACTTTCGCAGCAGTGGGTAGAATTCCAACAAAGGGCCGGTTCCAAAGCTGGGCTGCAGCGCGGAACGCGCGAAGTCGACGAGTGCAGAAGTCCAGCTTTCCCAGGCTAAATACGTGTAAGTGTCTCGATTCTCAGAGTAACTCGACGGCCCTTACTCACTAGACATGAAGAAAACACAACCTGTCAAGGCAACATGAAGAACGCAGATCTCCACAACGTCTGCCATCTTGCCAATGTGGATATCTTCGATTTGACGCAGTCTGAGTTCTTTGCAGATCTTGTTGCGCAGCGCCTTTCGTTGCTCTTCTGACATCCCTGGGCTAACGCGGGCTTCAAAGGCCGTTTGAAATCTCTGCAAGTCGGTTTGACGTGTCGCAAGACTGAAAGGTTCGATCTCGCCAGGATTGTTTCCAATCCGAGTATGGAGACGCTTGCTGTCATCCCCAATTTCCTGTAAAAGATTTTTTCCTCTATGTATGCTTGACTAAATATTCATTCATTTATCTACGTATGTATTAATATCATGCTAGGCTGCTAGTTCTCGCTCGCACCTTTCCCTTGGCTGCTCTGCAGAAAGGTGAGAAATGGGTGGCCGCGCAGCACTGCTCCCCCAAATATTCGGCTAATAGTTTCTGGTCTCCACAAAAGACTGCCAATCGAAAGCGCAGTTTGGCTTGCTGTCGGTTGTTATAATAGCCGATTTCAAATTGCTTCGTTTCGACTTCCGCAACCTCTCTCTCGAGGCGGCGACAATATTCTTTGCAGGCAGGCGCATTTTCATCTATTGTTCCTCCAAAGAGAAGCATATTGTGGTACGGGCTGTGATATTCCGACCGAAACTCAAGCAGCCCGACGCTGAAGTCGTTGCATGAAGTCCGCCCTGTATGGTGAATTCACACTGTGGACGCATCGGAGGCACTTGCTGTAATGTACTGGTTGCCTGGTTCCATACCATAGGGGAAACCGTCGGCGCCCAAGCTGAAGTGGAGGATGCCTTGCTCTCCAATCCAGGGAACGTGCTCATAGCCTTCGTAGCGCTCGAGAAGCAGCTGGCCCAGCATTGGCAACAAAGTGTCCAGGGGCGCTGTGTAGCCCACCACAACCCCCTCCTCCATAACCGGCTGTAAAACAGCCTGCAGCTTCATTCGACCCTTTAGTTCTACCATCAGCTTGTTGTAGGGGTACAGTCTCTCCTCTCTGGGCAGCCACCTCTGAATAAGAGTATGTACCTATCTACCGATTAATCTCAATCGCTCACTTGCAAGAGCACTTGTAAAAGGTTTCGCACCTGGTAATCCATGTACTTGCGCTTTGGCATGACCTTCCCAGAGCCAAAGACTAGCAGCACTGCCCTTGCAAAGGTGGCGTCGCTGAAGCGGCACTCTTTGATGGCGGCTGCCTTCTTCCTCTCCAAGTAGTCGGCATTGCTCCCTCTATGGCGCTGCTTTTGCAGGGCCATCTCTATGATGCCATCATGAGTCAGCAGATGCTCCAGAGTGGCGAAGAGTTCCTTCGCTGCATGGGACTTGGTTCGAAAGCGTTCCAAGACAAGCCCCTTTAGCTTCAACCGGTGCAGTCACCAATCGGCCATCCTGTAACATGTCACATACATACTGTACCAATCGTAACCGGCGTTCCACTGTGACAACTCATGCGCTTAAAGTACAGCATCATTGCAAAATGGACAGTTCGAAAACGTCTCCTACCACACTTAGTCGCGGTTTGCTCTTCTTTGGGTCATAGGTGGAGATCTCTGCCAGCTTTGCCTCCTTGCGAATAAACCTTCTTTCAGTAGCCGCAAGCGCATTCCTTTTGCGCTTGAGCCCTTCCCGCAAGGAAGACATCCTCTGGTAGACGGCGCTAAATTTATAGGACTCACACGTGAATGCGCGCACAAATCATTGAATCAGAAACCAAACAACATTGGGTAAGAGAGCATACACAATTTCGCCTTCCAACTGAGAAGCGGCTGCTTCTAACGTGGCCTTCCTAATTTCGAGCCTGTGGACTGTGTCAGTGGAGATGAGCCCGCTTTGGTTCTCTTTGTCTCGTAGGCAGGCCCCATTTGACTTCTTCTCCGATTGCTAGAGGTGGAATACGACTTGTTGCAGCCAAGTCGGCATTTGTAGAGGCCGACATCTCCATTGGCACTGCCACTCTCCGGTGTCGTTTGTTGGGGCGTTGTTTCAAAAGCACGACGATCAGGGAGTGAAAGACGCAGTTTCTTGGGTGTAAAATCGCAAGACAAGGACGAAGACTGAACTTCAGCAAAGGGGGCAGCCATTTTCGCAGAGGAACGCACGTAAATGGAGTTAGACCACAGAATTGGCTGGGGTCCAAGATGAGGCCGCTGTCCACTGCGGAGGGAAGGGGTGACTGTTTTCGTCTTACGGGCTAAGCGCCTTTTGAGTGTGCTCTCTGTTGCGCAAACAGCCGCGCTCCTGCCCGGCCTAACTGTTGCCCGTCGCGCCGCCCGGTCTATTTGCATAATGTGGAAGGTGCCAAGGGCGCCGTGGCCCAGGGGCACCCTAGAATGATACAGGAAGCGAGCGTTTGGGGGACCGTCCTTTTCCGCCCGGCCGCCTAGAGGGGCCGAAAAAGTAAGGGGATGGGCGGAAAGAGAGCAGGCGTCCATTTGCGGTAAACAATCCGAGGGCCTCACTCCGTCCTCCCACTCTGTCTTGCGCTAGCCAATCAGCATTGAATCCTAGGCAGGATTCTTTTTCGCCAACTTTGGGATCGCTTGCTTCGCCTTACTGGCCTATCTGTGCCACAGTGGTAGAACTCGCTTACGCGTATTGATTATGTGCCATTGCCATGTTTGACCTGTTAGAAGACGACACAAAGAGATACACACACATGCTTGTTGCTCACTAGAACGACCAAGTGGGCACATGTCACCACTTGGTTTACAGCTACAATAATTACACAAAGATTACAATAATTACAATATATTTTCGTATTCTATTTCCTGTATGGGGAGGGGAGCTCCCAGGTGATGTTCTTCCCCTCCCCATTCTCCTCTGTAATTCTCTTCCCCGGTGTCATTCTCCTCCAGTTTGCCGGTGTCATCCTTCTGGCCGCTGCTGTCGTTCTCGCCGCTGGTCTCCTGCTCCTGGCCGCTGTTGTCGTTCTCGCCGCTGGTCTCCTGCTCCTGGCCGCTGTTGTCGTTCTCGCCGCTGGTCTCCTGCTCCTGGCCGCTGTTGTCGTTCTCGCCGCTGGTCTCCTGCTCCTGGCCGCTGTTGTTGTTCTCGCCGCTGGTCTCCTGCTCCTGGCCGCTGTTGTTGTTCTCGCCGCTGGTCTCCTGCTCCTGGCCACTGTTGTTGTTCTCGCCGCTGGTCTCCTGCTCCTGGCCGCTGTTGTCGTTCTCGCCGCTGATGTCGTTCTTGCTGCCGGTGTCGTCCCCGCTGATGTCGTTCTTGCCGCCGGTGTCCTCCTGACCGCTGTTGTCATTCTCGCTGCCGATGTCATCCTCCTCCTCCTGCCCCCTGCTGTGCTTCACTCTGCCTCAAACAAGCAAGAGACGACCTTTCTGCAGCCATTATAACTATATTGCACAGTCATTGGATAGCGCATACATAGATCTTGCACATTTAAACAGTAGACGTGGGTACTATGTACAGTGACAACCTAATACATAATAATATATCCGTAGATAATGCATATTGAAAGGTCACGCTTACTGCTCGCCAGCAGCATTGCCAGACCGATGACCAATATCATCTCTTCAATTTCTGGCCCGCAAATTCTATCTTTCATTGTCCGACTGGTGACTAACTACTGCCTTTTGCCTGCTGACGGGTGGAGCCAGGCGGACCTCGTGCGCCGGCTGTTTGTGGGGGTCAACGACACTAATGTACAACGTGTAACGGCTATGTACACTCTATCGCCGTCGAGTTTGCAACCGCTGTGATGGAGGCAGACAGCCGACTGCCGTGAAATGGAGAGCTTGTTAGTGTAAGGTTAAGTTGTTCTAGTAAACTTTGCAATGTAGACTGGTGGCGTTGCGTTACCCGAGCGAGCTAAGTCCTCAAAATAGACTTCTTTCTCGGAATGGGGGATAGGCTGTGCACGTCAGATGTACGAGAGATGCAATGGCGCCTTCTTTGATTTGGCGAATTTATGGGTGTGTGACAACGCAAAGTGACGGTTTCAAAGCCACATTCTACACTTCAGCACTTTTTTGCAACAACTCATCATCAGTGTTGTCATCGGCGGCGATTTTACGACCGGTCACTACGCCGTCCTGTCGGGAAGGTCCAACATCTGTTTACCGGTCAGTTTTACGATCGCTGAATCCAAGCCAATTTTATGGACCTTTCATTGACCGCTGCGTCAGCGAACCCTTGCGACCTCTGGGGACTCGGGCGTGCCCCACATGTTCATTTGACCCAGTTTCAGGCGCGCCGACGTGACCGTCAACGGTTCGTCCATTTCCCTCGTTTGTCCACTCAACGACCGAGTTGATCCGTTGTCATCCAAGCGAGCCGTCGTCCCTCCTCTACCGGTCGTTAAATTCAAAATCTCCTGTTGTTTCTCCCCATGTCGTTGCTTATAAAAGCAGAGCAGAAAGCTGCCCTCTTGTTACCTTTCTCGTTCTCCAACTACCGGACTTTCCTCGGGTCCCTTTCTCGTTTTCTATGAGTGAGCCCTCCCTACTTTCACTCACTCTGCTGTTGGCTGAATGTAGTCGTCCCTTCTGGCTTGGCTCGAACTGCCACAGTCGGCGCTTGTCTGTTTGCTGAGATCGTTGCTGTCCTGTGGAGTCATCTTGATTGTTAGCCGCTTGCGCAATTGTCACTTGCGATAGGTAGCCGTCTGTGCATGTTCAGTCCGTCGAGAGTCGTCGCAGTTGATATTGGCTTCTGTGCTCTTGCATGCCCCCCCCCCCCTGCCTATCTATCTAATGGCTCCCTGCTTGTACTAACAGACTGTGTGACGCCGGTAAGTTCTGCACATTCGGCGACATGGCAACTACAGTATGGGACACTAACTGGGTGCAAAAGTTCCTGGAACTCCACGAACCCACAAACTCTCACGAACTCACGAACCCGCGAACCTCGATATGCACTTGATACACGAACCCCACGAACTGGGGAGGGAGGGGTTGGGGCTTATAGAGCCACAAACCTGAGTGGGCGAGATGGCACCATCGCCGCCTTCCTTTTGTCCTCCAACCGCTAGGGTGGGGGGGGGGGGGATGGGGGGGGGGTACGTCCTGCGACCCATTTTGAAGAATACCGCTTTGTGTGTACAGTGCGGACGGCTCGCGGCCTTGGCCTCAACCCCCGTTCGCACCCGTCAAACAGCGCCTGCCCTATGGGCGCTGGTTTGGCAGGTATTATGCCCCCGGCACTGGATATCAACCCATCCGTCCAGTGCCGTATCCCTCTCACTTCTAAACCGACTAGGGAGTAGGTGGGGAGGAAGAGAGGAGGGGCATAATGTGTAAATTTCTGTATTTCCATCTAGGCGATTGCTACAACATATATACCTCTTGAAAGTGCGTTGATTCACCACTGAACATGAAGGATAAGACAGAGGTTGAGGAGGAGCCAACTGCGACGCCATCGCGCAAGCGATCGGCGTCCACGTCGTTGTCTTCGTCGTCGTCCTCGTCGTCCGACCGATGGCGCAGACGCAGGAAGGAGAAGAGGCGCAAGGAGGTTTCGGTCGATTTGCTTCTGTTGCGTTTGTTTCAGTTACGTTTGTTTCCGTCTTAATCCACTCGGCATTGCCCCGTCATTCCAGCGCAAGCGACAGGCCGAGGCCCCCGATCTTCAGAAGGTCCTGGCCCTCTCCGCTAGTCCCTCGGAGGACCCGACAGTGCGGAAACGGACCAACAGTGAGAGGCCGATTGGCCCCCTCAAGAAGCTCAAGCCGTCGACGTCGGCCGCCGCCCCCTCTCAGCTGTCCTTCGAGGAAGACTTGGCTTGGGCACAGCTATGGTCTTGTCATCGCCCGTTCGTGTCTTGTGCTATTTGTTGTCTGTTTTGGCGTTCAGTATGGCTTTTACCACACCGACAAAACGTTGCATGCACTTCAGAGTCCCAGGGCGTCGGCCCAGCCGCTGGGAGCCAAACACCAAGTGGACCAAAACGCCATGCGCCGCCTGGCGGTGAGTGTTGCATATTGTTTAGTCTTACTTTTTTCGCTCGGCCTCAGCTGAGCGAACCCTATCAAGAGCTCGGCGTGCGTACGTGCATACGTACGTGCGTGCGTGTGTCACGCTCGCTTCGCGCTTAATAACTCGCTCGTCTGACGTCGTAGGACGGAGTTTGAGACATCGTCGGGTAGCCCGCGGACTCCTCTCGCCATCTAAGTGTTCAAAACGGAAATAAGTTTTCAAAATCGCGCGCTACAGTATCCCAAAGTGGGGTCCATTTTAAGACAAAAGTTGACCGAACCTAGTCAAATCGCATATCAAAGTGAAGCGCTTGAGCTCCTGAGCACGAATCCGACAACAAAAAGTTTCATGAAATTAAATAGAGAGCTACAGTAACCAAAACGCGTCGCAAACTGGTAACGACACGCTTGCTTCGGGCTTAATAACTCGCTCGTCTGACATCGTAGGACAGAGTTTGAGACATCGTCGGGTAGTCCGCGGACTCCTCTCGCCATCTGAGTGTTCAAAACTGAAATAAGTTTTCAAAATCGCGCGCTACAGTATCCCAAAGCGGGGTACATTTTTAGACAAAAGTTGACTGAACCTAGTGAAATCGCATATCAAAGTGAAGCGCTCGAGCTCCTGAGCACGAATCCGACAACAAAAAGTTTCAAAAGTTTAAACAGAGGGCTACAGTAACCAACACGCGATGAAAACTGCAGATTTTGGTTTGTTATATCTTGGCACTCGTGCGTTGCAGAGCGGCGGTCTTGACATCGCTGGAGAGCTCACTGCAAGCCAACATCAAATCAAGCTCACAATTAACCTCACTTTTGCGTTAGACTCCAGTGTCTTTTTTTAAATTCAGTCTGAAAAGATGATTTTCTCAGTGTAAAGAATTAAACCCAAGCGATACCAATGTTGCGTAGCAAGACCGCTCCAAAAAGTGTAGTCGCGAGGAGAGTCAAAGATGCTGCACGAAACCGGAAAGCACCTTGCTACAATCTCAGTAAAAATTCAAAGCTCAAAACCACTCCGCTTTTTAAAAGAGACTTGTTTGGTTCGTGTGTCTGTTCCTTCTCTTATTCCCTGTCATCTTTCAGTATACGGTAAACTCATACCATGAATTCAGTCGAGTTTGGGCGGATGAACTGTCAAGACCTAGGCCAGTTTTTGCAATTTCTGGTTAATTATTCTGTCGCGCCCTTTGCGTCATTATAATTAACTGGGGACCCATAAGCAGCTCGCGCTCTCTGAAATTCGTGCGACGTATATCCCCTACCGGCTCCAGACCCAAACATCTTTCGACGCGCTCGAAAAAATGTCTTGGTCAGGGATTTTTCAAAAAATATTTTTTGGCCTGTGTCTTTTTTTGAAAAAATCTTGGTCCTGTTTTACTTTTTGGACATCAAGATTTTTTCTAAAAAACCAAAAGAGGGATACCAAAAGGGGATTCGGTTAGCTGGTCTTTTGCGGGCTATGGAATTGCAAATACTGTTTTATAGAATACTTTACTGTACCGGTCTAACGTGCGCAGTCCGTTATCCATTAATGGGAGATAGAGACTTGTTCGAAGAGCTGGCAGATGTTTTTTGAGAACATAGACGATCTATGTTGAAGGGCTGGACCAGGTGGCTTCAGTCCATCCAACTTGGGTGGTTAATGATGTTACCTTCTTCTGACGACCAAGACCCCTCAGAAGCTGGACTGAGATTCGTCTATAGCTCCACGAATAGTTCTATAATTCAGAATAAGCTGCTCACAAAGAACTCCTGTCACTATTTCGAGTGCAAAATACGTAATTATGCAAATATGGCATCCGTGGAAAGCATGCTAGAGACCTTTGAGCGGTCGTCATTGAGCCTATTACGTTTTGTGGAAGTAACTCTCGTCTCAGTATCTGCTAAAGCGACTCTCGTCTCATATTTGAGACGCCCCAACTCTCGGAGAGTTGAGGAGAGTTGACCCCAAAAACCGGTCGAAACAGCACCCCACTAGTGGACTACTCTGCATATGATGTTGGACTAGTCTGGACTAGTCCCGGCCACAAGTGGACTGGAATACTGGTTCTGAGTGTTTAAGCAGATCGGTTTTATTATTTTTACTTTGGCATCACAAATTGTTGCTGGACCTTACTGTGGAATGAAAATGTGGAAAGAAAACCGATCTAATTATCACCATCATCATATACCTTCATAAACGGACTGGGTATTGTAATAAAAAAAACTAGAAAGAACTAGTCTAAATAACCATAGGACTAGTCGAGATGACAATTTTCGCATAAGTGGACCGGTCCTGGTCTAAGTGGCCGTTCCTGCGATTTCCAACTCTCCTCAACTCTCCGAGAGTTGAGGAGAGTTGGAGAGTCGCTTTAGCAGGTATCGCTGGACTTCACATTCGACTAATGCCCCGGCTTGTTTCTTCAGCTAAACACCAGGGTCTACTACGGAGTCATTGGCCGCCACATTTTGAAACTGACAAAGATAACGCTATTCCTCGCCGCTCTCGCCTGCAAGTATCCAAGGCTGCCAAAGGCCGACTTGCTGCTTCGCACACGTTCCATTCTCTCTAAGTCAGGCATCATCTTGTCCAGAATTTCCATGTCTCCATCAAACAAGGCGCTCTACTCATGGCTGTCTAAACTCATCAGGTGTGACATTATATTGTGAAACTCATTCAAATATTCAAATGGGTTTGGTGAAGTCCCTCCTTGCGTCCTGGTTAGAACCAAGACGAACTCATTCTCATGACTAACTGAAAAGGTGAACCAATTCAGAAAGAAGAAGAATCACTACTATTATTGTAAGAGGTGCTCCTCCTTTGTAAAGTGCTCAAAACGTATGGCCCATAGCATATCCTGTTCCAAGTTCTCCAAGGACGAACTGGAGCAGGCGACACGGCAATCAAGACGCACCAAGTTGCACTTCAAACCTGGACTCAAGATCAAGCCCAAACTCCCCATACATGACAAGCTGATGAGACTAGGAGTGTTTATGCCATCCCAATGCCTAGAGGCTTGTCCTGTTGCATGCTGGGACCTCGAAAGTTACTCTTGTCGTCTTAGATCAGGAGAGGGAGAATATCTTCAAGTCAGCGATAAGGTGTTCTACATAAATGGTCAATTCCCATTCTGTATCGGCCTGTCCTATTATCTGCTGCCAGATCGCGCTATTCAATTCGAAGCTTTTTGGCATAAACCCAAGAGGCCATATGACATTGTTGAGGAATTCATTTCCAGAGTGATCGTTATTAGTCGACACAACTTCAAATATCTTAAAGAAGAGACATTTAAATCGGTTTTCGAACAACTTGATGCTATGGAAACCTGCAACAACAACGCTATTAGGAAGCTGGAGATTGGCAAAGTTAGAGAAGAACTATGGAACTATCTGCGCTGTATGCCGCTAGTAGGCTTCAATTCCAACTCTTATGATTTGAACTGCTTCGCTCAATGAGCCTGTTCGAAATTCTGCTCAAGCTCTCCTCAAGCCGATTTACCATCATCAAACATAGAACCTCTCGCTACATCAGCATAATATTGGACGAATTCAATTTTTTGGACTGTCTAGAGTTCGTTGGCAAAACAAGTCTTAGGAATTTTTTTGCAAGCTTATAATCCCAACAATGAACTATCTCAAAAAAGCTATTTGCCCTATTCGCTCTACTCTAGGCATAAGTCACTCTCTCGACCTCTGTCTGAAGTGGAGTACACCGATTTTGAGGATGACATCTCTGGGAGTAATAGTCTGGATGCTAAAAACCGAGAGTTTCAAGGCATCTTAGTGCAATGCTAGAGCCTTTAGCCCGTAGGAGAATCTCTATGGTCAATAGCTCATGGGTAATCTGCAGAGCATGAAGGAGATATCGGAATCGTCGAATTCAGTGCACCGCAGGGCATGACATTACAGTTGGATCTCAAGCCATTTGGCTGTGACCCTGTCAGTCCCTACGTTTAGGGCCGCACCAGCTCCCGTGCCTGTCAATACACAATAGACACTTGGAATTAGCCCATTGCCAATAGGGTTTAGCCCGTAGGACATTTCAGATAGATCTCAAGTCGTTTGACACTGTGCCCCTGCCAGTGCCAACGTTTAGAATTGCACCAGCTCCCATGCCTGTCAATACACAATAGGCACTTGCAGTTAGCCCATTGACAATTGGGTGACAATTGGGCTTAGCACGTAGGACATTTCAGATAGATCTCAAATCATTTGACACAGTGCCCTTGCCAGTGCCTACGTATAGGATCGCACCAGCTCCCGTGCCTGTCAAAACACAATAGGCACTTGGAGTTAGCCCATTGGTAATTGAGTTTAGCCTGTATGCTGTAAGACATTTCAGATAGATCTAAAGTCATTTGACACTGTGCCCCTGCCAGTGCCAGCATTTACCATCGCACCTGCTCCCGTGCCTCCAAATACACCTCGGAGTCTCACAGCAACAACTCTGTAGTGAATGGTGATGCAATAGCCCGAAATCTGCTCGATAGTGACTTGCAGTCACTCCTAAGTGCCCAGAATGTACTGCGCAGTCGATATTTTCGTGATTTTTGTGGAATTTAGTAATCAGCCAAAGTCCACAATAGGAGATGCACTATTCCAGACAATGGTGGTTCTTTTGATGTATAGATCATCGCGATCCATCAACTGTGTCAAGAGTTATCGTGGTAACAAACAGACAGACAGACACACTCTATGCCCCTTAGTATATAGGACTAGAGCTTTTAGCCCGTAGGAGAATCTCTATGGTCAATGGTGTTGGGTTCAGCCCATAGACGATTGTGTTTAGCCCATCGGACATTTCAGATAGATCTCAAGCCATTCGACCCTGTGCCACTGCCAGTGCCTACATTTAGGATCGCACCAGCTCCCATGCCTGTAAATACACAATAGGCACTTGGGTTTAGCCTGTAGACAATTGGGTTTAGCGAGTAGGACATTTCAGATAGATCTCAAGCCATCTGACACTGTGCCCATGCCAGTGCCTACATTTAGGCTTGCACCAGCTCCCGTGCCTGCAAATACACAATAGACACTTCGCTTTAGCCCGTAGACATTTGGATATAGCCCGTAGAAGATTTCAGAAAGATCTAAAGTCACTTGACATTGTGCCCCTGCCAGTGCCTGCGATTAGCACTGTGCCACATCCCGTGCCTTGAAATACACCTCAGGGTCTAACAGCAATGACACTGTAGTGAATGACGACACGACAGTGCGAAATTTCCGCGAAAATGGCCCCCAGGCACTCTTTAGTGCTCAAAATGTACTGAGCAGTCGATATTTTCGTGATTTGAGTTGACAATTGAGTTTAGCCCGTAAGACATTTCAGATAGATCTAAAGTCACTTGACACTGTGCCCCTGCCAGTGCCAGCATTTACCATCGCACCTGCTCCCGTGCCTCCAAATACACCTAGGAGTCTCGCAGCGACAACTCTTTAGTGAACGGTGATGCAATAGCCTGAAATCTGCTCGATAGTGACTTGCAGTCACTCCTGAGTGCCCAGAATGTACTGCGCAGTCGATATTTTCGTGATTTTTGTGGAATTTAGTAATCAGCCAAAGTCCACAATAGGAGATGCACTATTCCAGACATTAGGAGCTTTCCCAGTGCTGTGAACAGTGGCGTGTCTGTAGACGTATCACCACCGTGGTTGTCCCTATGTAGGTTTCTAGTCTAGGCTGCGTGGCGCGTTGTGATCCCCAGTTCATTTGGCTCTCTGCGTTCAGGTGTTGGGTAGTGCCTGAGGATGGCCACTGGAATGTGGCCAAAACGTCGCTGAAAAAATCGTCAGTGTTGAGTGCTGGAAGCCATATTGCACACATTCTATTCCAGACAATGGTGGTTCTTTTGACGTATAGATCATCGCGATCCGTCAACGGTGTCGAGAGTTATCGTGTTAACAAACAAACAGACAGACACACTCTATGCCGCTTAGTATGTAGGATCTAGGCCGCTTAGTAATAAGGATGGTGGGCATGAGACCTTGGCTCTTATGACACTAAGGCTAAAGTCCAGACCCCCACTGGAATGGAGCTCTTTCGCAAATTGCAGGTGTGCTGGTCATTGTAATTTTGTTTGTTAAATCATAGGTTCCCCTATTCACCATGCATTTTCCTTTACTAGGCTTAATGGAACGAAGCCGGTCTATCGAGCTTAAAGCACTTATTAGCTTATTACTTGGAAAAAGACACTTCGCCCTTCTTGGAAGCTTGCATGCAACTTCAGGGCAGCTATATGCCCCTTGGTTTCTATGACATATATCGTACTCACCTAACACTACCCAGCATCAGCATGACCTACTTCATGGTGAATGTTCAGAGTGCTATGAGCTTCAGAACCCTCTCTGAAGATCTCTATAGAAGTTTCTACAAGTCCATGTATGGGGGGTAAGGTGGCATAAAGATAAGTTGCTGTTTTTCATTTGAATTGACTTCGCTTGTCATCTTCAGACCATGCTGCATGTATAAACGATTCATTCAAACTGGAGAAAGCGTTTTGAGAAAGGGTCAATGGGGATGTACCAATGATACAGTGCAACTGTGCTGTTCTTGGGATTTTAACAGTCACTACGTTGCCCAGCTAAAGACTCAACTCTTTCTGGTAGTTGCCCTCAATTAGGATTCCCTTCTATTGAGACTCTGGCTTAGATTGTTCTTATTCAGGTGGGGGGCTATGGAGTCAGGCATAAGAATCAGAATTATCGGTTCGTCCCGTTGGGAGACAGTCATTGCCACCGTAGTCTCCCCTGGCTATCATACTTGTCATATTGCATGAGAATTCATTTCCATACGCTATTCAGTAGTGGAGGCGAACGAACCGTCTTCATTCCCGGCACCGATGGCAAGAAGCACAAGAAGTACCGTGTTGACGGAACCTGTACCGACCCTGACAATTATAAACGAATATACTGTGCTGAATTTCTGGAGTGCAGTCATGAGACGGGAGGAGTCTTGACCTCACACGGTTACTGTAAGGCCCACAAACCAAAGAACGAAACGAGCAAACAAAAGAAACTCAGAGATGACACAATGCAGCGTTTGGAAGAAATCAGAATGGCTCCAATAGTTAGTCGGCTGTTTTATATCTACAGTTGTCAATGGGTCAAGCTTTGTTCTAGCAGCAATTCAGTGAAACAGTGGCTCTCAAACTATTTCCCGACCAATTTTCAAAATGAGTACGCTAGTGAAGAACGAGTAATTGCCAATGTACTGGACAATCGTCTGCAAGGTAAGACGCGCGCGGACCGAAGTTGTATGATCATATGGACTATGGAGCTCTCTACGCACTCATTGTTGTAGGCTACGTCCACTGCACCATGGAGATTTTGCCAGAATACTTCAACTATTACGCCAACTTTCCACCATTTTTTCGCCCGCCCTCAGGCGGGCGACACCATACGAGAGCTCGGCGTGCGTGCGTACGTACGTCCGTACGTCCGTACGTCTGTGCGTAACGCTCTCAGATCTCGGCGTTGGAAAGTCGTAGAGCGGAGATCTTGGGCTCTACAGATAGGTCTCGACTCACTGATCATTCAGCTAAGAGGTTCCAAAGTTCAAACGTTTGAATTGCGCGCGCTACAGTAACCCGAAAGTCGAAACGCAAAACGGCTCTAGCTCGTTCGTGTTACGTCGTAGAGAGGTGATCGACACGTCATGTGAAAGCTCTCGACGTGCTCTTTCATGCGGCCGCAAAACGTTTTTCAATTACGCAAACACGCACCGCGGAAAACGCCATTTTCGGCATTTTGACGCTAAAATCGCTCTAACGCGATCAACTTGTGTCGTAGAGAGACGATCTCGAGCTTTTTGGATAGCTCCCGACACACTGATCATTTGTTCTCCCATTGGTCAAAACTCAGAAGTTTGAGTTTCGCGAGTTACAGTAACTCGAAGGTGCAAAAGCGCAAAACGGCTGTAACTCGCTTGTCTTACGTGGTAGAGTGGCAATCGACACGCCAGGTGAAAGCTCTCGACGTGTTCTTTCATGCGGCTACAAAAGTTTGCGTAATTACGCAAACACGCCACGCGGAAAACGCCATTTTCGGGATGTTGACGCTAAGTTCGCTCTAATTCGCTCAGCTCGCGTCGTAGAGAGACGATTTGGAGCTTATTGGATAGCTCTTGACTCAATGATCAATCGTTCTCCCTTTGGTCGAAACTCAAAAGTTTGAATTTCGCAAGTTACAGTAACTAAAAAGTGAAAAGCACAAAACGGCTCTAACTTGCTCGTCTTAGAGCCGCAATCGACACGTTAGGTGAAAGCTCTCGGGGTGCTCTTTCATGCGGCAGTAACAAATCTTCAATAACGCAAGCACGCACCGGAGAAAACGCCACTCTCAAGATTTTAACACTAAGATTGCTCTTTGCTACATACAGAAGTGCGACACGGTTTGATTGCTCGTAGTGTACTCTTTTGTAAGTTTTTGTCACTTTTTTAAAAGCGTTGCTTGAAAGAGGGGTGTTCTTGCTCTAAAAACCAAATCGCGGGCGAAATCAATATTGCTATGCAATACCCTCTTGCGAAGGGGGAGCTCGTGAAGCGGAGCATGCGGGCGATGAACTCTCGCACTCTCTGCAGAAAGAACGAAACTCTTTGCAATGTCAGTCAGAGTACAAACTCAACTTTTTAATACCGGAGCTTGTTTGCACGAAAAGAGATAAAGGCCTAAGGGGTCATGGAATGGTATATGGATCTAGGAAAGTTCCCCCCCCCCCTGGTGGGGGGTAAGGACAGGTGAATTTGTTCTGGCTGAAGTTGAACAGGCTGTGTATCTCAGATGACTTCTCAGCCTCTAAGCTACACGAACAAATTCAGCGTGCTCTGCTCACACACACGACGGTTCTCACATAAGCGCAACGCGCAGGTGGGTACGCGCCTCACTCACCCGTCACCACTGACAAAACGCGAGTAGGTGTCTACCACTGCAGCACTCAAACAACGTAACATATGCAGCAAGCACAGCGCAACATGTCCAAGTGCAACGACCCCCCCCCCCCCCCCCCCCCCCCGCCTTACCCACCCACATTCCTACATCAACAGGCGCCGTGCGTCCGTGCACCCACTAACCCACGCGTATAGACACTGCCATGCCATCACATGCCAACACGATGTATCGAATCGAAGTACTTAGGACTTAGTGCTAATTCAGAGCTGCACTGCTCACTCTGAAGCGAGTTTGGCACCTGCAAGCAGAGCACGCCGAATTTGTTCGTGTAGCTTAGAGGCTGAGAAGTCATCTGAGATACACAGCCTGTTCAACTTCAGCCCGAACAAATTCACCTGTCCTTACCCCCCACTAGGGGGGGAACTTTCCTAGAATACACTCCCTGTCCATGTCCACGAAGTGGACACCTTCAGTGGGAGGGGGAGGGGGCTCCTCTGGCAGGTCCGATGAGAGGCGACACAGACAGGGCTGCTTGCAGAGTGGGTACCATTGAGGTCATGAGCAAAGGGCAGCTCAAATCCAGAAACAAACACTGGATTCATGTTCTGTGTCTGCGAAAACCATACAGGAGGTTGGATGCACAGACAGGTCTGGCCACAGGAGGTTGGATGCACAGACAGGTCTGGCCTCAGGAGGTTGAATGCACAGACAGCTATACGACTATACGAATTACGATTTCGTCATAATGTCATTCTGTCACCCACCACTCTTCTAGAGTCCACCCACAACATCTCCAATACATATCACCACTCTACAGTTCATTTCGACATTGACTATACGAATTTACGATTTCGTCAATCGTCATAATGTCATTCTGTCACCCACCACCCTTCTAGAGTCCACCCACAACATCTCCAATACATATCACCACTCTACAGTTTATTTCGACATTAACTATACGAATTTACGATTTCGTCATAATGTCATACTGTACTGGTTCCAACATTTGGGCATCCATATCTCAAGAACCAAACAACCTAGGAAGATGAAATGTTTTACACATTTATTCACCCTATGGTGGTCTAGACCAGATCACTTCGAATGGCGCTCCAGCCTGCACCATTAGAGCTTGGCGTAAGTGAGCCGAGATCTGAGCGAGTACCGGATCTGACCTTTGTGCATCCATATCTCAAGAACCATACAACCTAGAAAGATGAAATGTTTTACACATTTGTCCACCCTATGGTGGTCTAGACCGGATCACTTCGATTGGCGCTCCGGCCTGCGCCAGTAGAGCTCGGCGTAAGTGAGCCGAGATCTGCACGCGTACCGGATCTGACCTTTGTGCATCCATATCTCAAGAACCAAACAACCTAGGAGGATGAAATGTTTTACACATTTATTCACCCTATGGTGGTCTAGACCGGATCACTTCGATTGGCGCCCCAGCCTGCACCATTAGAGCTCGGCGTAAGTGAACCGAGATCTGCGCGCGTACCGGATCTGACCTTTGTGCATCCATATCTCAAGAACCGAACAACCTAGGAGGATGAAATGTTTCACACATTTATTCACCCTATGGTGGTCTAGACCGGATCACTTCGATTGGCGCCCCAGCCTGCACCATTAGAGCTCGGCGTAAGTGAGCCGAGATCTGAGAGCGTACCAGATCTGACTTTTGTGCATCCATATCTCAAGAACCAAACAACCTAGGAGGATGAAATGTTTTACACATTTATTCACCCTATGGTGGTCTAGACCGGATCACTTCGATTGGCGCCCCAGCCTGCACCATTAGAGCTCGGCGTAAGTGAGCTGAGATCTGCGCGCGTACCGGATCTGACCTTTGTGCATCCATATCTCAAGAACCGAACAACCTAGGAGGATGAAATGTTCCACACATTTATTCACCCTATGGTGGTCTAGACCGGATCACTTCGATTGGCGCCCCAGCCTGCACCATTAGAGCTCGGCGTATTCAACTTGGGACCTCCAAAATGTTGACTATTTTTTTGATCGGGCCCCACGGCCCCAACATTTAACCGATCCCGTTGATTTTTTAATACAAAAGCTCCTACTACTAGGCGATTCTAACGAGCCATCAACCATCATCACTCTTCTAGCTGGTACCATTCGCGAGAACGAGGCCGAAAACCTGGCAATCAGATGAAGATCGCTGAATTTTTCGACAGTTTTTGTTTAATATCTCGGGAACCACTCAACCGATCTGGCTGAAATTTTAGCACAATACTTCTTGTTACTATGAACATCTATGGTGAAAATTTCAGCCCGATCGGTTAAGTCTACCTATATGACGTAGTACTAACCCCTAGTACCCGGGGGCGCACTGGCCTCCGGCCGAACAAATTGGGTTGAGCGCTGACGCGCTCAACCCGATCATCTTGGTATACTCAACAAACCAAAGCCCCTGCTCACCAACACATATAAGCTAGAGGGCTGGATACACTTTAAATATATCCAGTAAGTCTAGTTTCCATATCTTTTCTTTCGTTGTCCATTTTTGCCAGTGTTGCAGGTGGGCCCATGAAGAGTTGGGACAAAAGATGAAGATTTCCAATGTGTCATGCATTCTCCAGACTACAATGCTGCCGGTGTTTGAGAGAGTAGTCAGCAAACTGGAACAGCTTAGGATTCAAGCAGATCGTGAGGTAGCAAAGGCAGAACTAATGAACCAATGGAACATTATGAAGTCACAATGTGCAGAAGGTCTACATTCTATTCCTTGCCAGGACTCATTGGGTGTGCACTGGAGAATTGCGCATTGTATGCTAGAAAGTACACATGCACTCAATTTTCAGGTTCACAATATTACAAGCAGCCAAGAAAGCCCTCACTCAAATTTCGTTGCACTTTCTTCGCTGGTACGAATTTGGAAAGCATGAAATTTGCTACTCAGACACTGATTCTCTGACGTTAGCTTTTGCCGATAGGAACATAGACAAGTGATACGTGACACTCCTTGAGTGTCAGATAGGCACTCCGCGTGATTGTTTTAGACGGGGGCACAGAAACCAACAAGTGTTGCATCCCGTTAAATTTGTTTGTTCCCAACTCTTTCAGTGTAGAACTAGGGTCTATGGCCCGGGGCAGGCCTAAGCAGATGCCATACACTTAGAGGCCGATGTGGCGCAAGTGACGCATTGGAGCAGGCTGTACTGACGACGATGAGCGCAGGCTGTACTGAGACTGACCGTTCACTGTCTATAGCCACTCACAATGTAGAATGCCAGCGGCGCCCCAATTGTACAGACGCGCCTTATCTACGCTACACAGCAGAGGCTGCCCCGCTGGGGTGGACGGCATCGGTTTCCGTAGTGCTACAGTACGATGCTTCTATAACTTGGTTCGATTGCACGTGCGTAGACGCCTTTCTCAGCGCGCCTTATATGGACGGCGTACTGTAGGCGCAGCAAAATCAGTGGCGGATGGTATTTTCGGAATTTCGCGAAATTTTACAGAGCGTGAGTATTCGGCCAAAATCAGGCTAAAGACACCGCAAATCGCCAAACAAACGACGGATTCGCGTTCTGCGGCGTCAGAAAGCCCAGACACAAGTCACACAACTGTCAACGCAATTTTGAAAATTCGACCCCGGGACTCAATTTTTGGCCGGCCGGGTGCCGAAAGCAGGGTAAAGGCGTCCCAAATCGCAAAACAAACACCGGATTCGTGTTCAGCGTCGTCGAAAACCCCCGAAACAAGTTCAAACTCAATTTCGAAAATTTGACCCCAGGATTCAAAAATTCGGCGCGGCCGGGATACGGTACCTCAAAATGGTCAAAACACTTCGTCTAGACCAACTTTTAACGCGGAACACGATGCAACAGTCAATTTGCCGCTAAAGGCACGCTTTCCGGCCCAAAAATCCATTCAAAGTCGAAAATCCCAATTTTCCGCTCGGGACCCAGGACATTTGCCACCGCGGATCTCCCGAACGGCGAGACCGATCTTGGCGGTTTTGGTCTCGAATGAAAGGTAATAAAAGTGTCCAGGTCAGAAATTAAACTGGCGAGGATCCACCGTCGCAAACTCGAGCTACGATTTTTTAAAGGTCGGAAAAAAATTTTGAAATTCAAATTTTCTACCGTACTCCCGCGTCGGACCACCTAGGGAGCCCATTCCAGCGATGCCGCCTAGAGGACCCAAAGGCCTACAACATATCCAAAAATCACCAAATTCGGCCCCCTTTTGCGAAAGTTATGGGCTATTGTTTTTTTTACTTAGCAAAAATTCTAATTTTTGAATTTTCGCAAAATTCTTCCTATGCCAGTCGAGGCGATGGAAGCGACTTGCCTACCCTCTGAGACGCACATCTTGTAGATGACGTTGTAGAGGAAGGTTTTTCCAGTGCCGCCAGGACCATCGATAAAGAAGCAGTGGGGCGAGTCAGTGTCGCCTGATCGGACGGCTGCCAACACTGCGTCGACAGCTTGTTTCTGATCATAGTTCAGCTGATCGTATGTGGCGTTCAGGTTGACGTCGTGCAACGATGTCGCAGTCGACGAACTGATGCGCTGAAGCAGAGCAGTTGCGTCCTGGTCGGGGGTTTTCAGCCCATAATCGTTGAGGGAGCGGCCGGCTTCGGCCATCTTCTCCTCAATTTTCCACCACGTCAAGAGGTCGGCTTCCTCCTGGCTGAAGCCAGCTCTGAGGAAGTCTTCGCCGAAATGCTGGATGAACTGCTGAAGTAGCTCAGGGGGATTTTGCGGCTCTCCAAAGAGCAAAATGATGGCAAAGAGGCAGCGGAGCTGGTAGGGCATTTGGTAGGTGACCGCCTCTGTGAGGCAGCGCTGCCACTCCTGATCGTCGGCCAGGAGATGTCTCTCTCTGGCAGAGTCATAGAAGGACTGATGCTCGGTGCCATTGACAGTCTTCAAGTCGCTGAAACTGGTGGCACCTTTGACGTTCAGAAGAAGGAGACGCAAGTAGTAGCGCTCCACGTCACGAGGGCTGACAGTGTAAATTCTGCCAATTATTCTCTCACCTTGTTTGCGTTTGTGCCATTTGCCATCGGCGAACACGTAGTGTTTCGGGATGTCTCTATAGAGATACTGGCGAGCGTCTGGATCGGCTCTGTTCAGCTCGAACCACGCCAGAAGGGTGCTCTTCTTCTCGAGAGCTTGCTCGAGAGCCTCTAGCTCCTCAGTCTCATGGAAATAAACCATCTGTTCGTCTGGCAGGTGGACAGACAGCCGGATCACAGTGTGCGATTTGTCCTGCATCGGCAGCTCGAATATGCGCCAGATCGCCTCTGGGGCCGACACGTATCTCGCGTTGAGGTAGCCCTGAACCTCGTCAAAGTCGAAGCGCCCCTGTTGAGGGGGCCCACTTGAAGTGGAGGGCAAGTTAGTCGTGTCAGAGTGGGAAACTGAAGTCGAGGGGGTCTGCTTTGCAGCAGTTTTGGATCGAGTGTTGCCACTGGCACCTTTTGGCTCAGATGGCTGAATGCTGATGCTGGCACAATCGTGGCCTTTGTAGACGTATTTGAACAGATACTTGATTGCTTTCCAGCTGGTGCAGATCTCCACGTTGATGTGACAATTGTACTTCAAGAGGAGGTATCTGCTGTATGGGACGACCCACTGGTTGTCAACTTCGAATTTGCCAACAGTGGCCTTTCTGCCATTGTCGCGTCGCCTGTAGACTGGATAGCCATCTACATTGGCGGCAGTTTCCTCAGCAAAGGCTTTGGGGTAGTTTTTGGTGCAGCTGTCGTTCTCCATGCATGGAGAAGACTTGTTTATCTCGCCACAAGGGCCGTGAATCATATGGCTTGTCACCCTTTCGAAAAGCACAGGGTCTGCCGTGGGATCGGGCAACTCAGCAGAGACGATTTTGTCAATCTGCTCTGGCGACTTTGGTTTGTCTTCCTGCTTTAGGATGACCACCAGATGGCAGTGTGGGAGGCCGCGCTTTTGAAATTCGATCACGTGAATTTTTGCGGCAGGCACTCCAAACACCTGACCACTCCAAATGTCGGTCATGATTTCGTTGAGTTTCTGATAGAAGACACGGGTGACGATGTCAGGTCTGTCACTGGCGATTTGACCAGGGCACAGCTGACTCTGAATCTCGGGCCATTTGGGATTGCACGTGATTGTGATGAACAGGTCTGGCTTGCCACATTCAGTGACTATGGCCATGGCGTCTTGGTAGTTCTGCTGCATAGCGCGAGAACTGCCCTGGAAGGACGAAGGCAGGATGGTGACTTTGCCGGGCAGGACGTGCTCTGCCTGAGCCTGACTTCCGATCCAGTCCATCAAGCCTTTGTATTTCTCGGCTCTGAGCGTTTGCTGATTTTTCCGGATGAAGTCGAGCCTACTCTGTTCGATCTTGACGTAGGCATCGACGATGTACTGTTGGAACAGTTTCGAACTCCTGAAGAGGACGCTGTGCTCCTCTCTGTCCTCAGGACGGAACGACAGACGGTAGGCGTAGAATTGCAGCTGAGTGACAGTGGATCTCGTCCTGCTGCCACCAGCTCCCTCTTTGTCCATTCCAACTTCCCACCCATGGTCACCACTGGGAAAGAGAAGAGGGTAGGTCAGGGGGTCGCAGTTTTTGTCCAGGGTGGAGACATTTTGCAGTCCTTTGCTGCGTGAGTGGATAGCGATGTGCCTCTGAAGCACCTCCTGATCCACGTCGCCTAGAAAGACGGCGGCCACCTCATTGACGGCGGGCGCGTTGTAGCGCCGCTTGTCCAGAGAGGGATCGTCTCTGAAGACCATAGTCATTTCGACAGGAGGGGCACCGGGAGGCCGGCTTTTCCTCTCCTCCTCCTCTACCTCGTACATGAACTTGCAGGCGTCAGCGAATGGCGAGACGTCTTTCAGGACGCTGTCCAAGAGTCTCATGACGCGTGGAATGCACTTCTCAGTGGAGCTTAGGCCCATGCGCTCCTTCAGAGCCATGTCCGAGTCGACGATATAGAGTTGAGCGTAGCGGGGGTGCTGCCCCTCGGCTGGGTGTAGCGGGCCAATCTGGTGATAGATCTGCCCATGAATGCGAAAGCAGTAAGGCCCCGCCCCAGGCGGAAGGGCCAAGTCGCAGCCGAATGAGGCGAACGCCATGGCGTTGTTGTAACTTCTGATATTTTTCAAAAAATTTTTAGAGTCTGGGGTTTCACCGTGAAAGAGCTGGCTCAGTTCTCTGGGCGACGGTTTCAGACTCGGAAGTTTCACTGCGCCGAAGTGGCAGCAGTTTTTGAATTCGTCCTTGTGTTTGCTGGTCAATTCCTCCTTGAAATGGAGGGCGCCGCAGTGGCGGCACTGAATATTGAACTGGCCGAGGCGGAATTCGTCAGGGTCAGAGTTAGGAATGAGTGCCGCCCCGTATGTAGGCACCGTTTGTTGTCTCTGCTGTTGTCTAGTTGCCGCCGTGTGTTCTCTGTCTTGTTCGCGTCGCTGTTCTGCGTGTTGTTCTGACTCATTCTGTCTGGCCGTAATCGTTTTCTGCTTGTCTTGTTCGCGTCGATGTTCCGCGTGTTCTTCTGATTCAGTCTGTCTGGCCGTAATCGTTTTCTGCCTGTCTTGTTCGCGTCTGTGTTGCGC
>JASAMZ010000404.1:0-64468 GCA_030248115.1 Linhomoeus sp. GSCO2_2 | reverse complement strand
TCTCGTAAATGGGCTGGTAGACTCTGAATTTGCACTTGCGGAGCTCGTTGGAATCGCAATAAAATCAAGAAAAATGTACCTGTAGCACAGCAGAAGCATTCCAATGGGCGGCCCGTCGGTGTACTCTGTCCATTTGCGCATCAACTCGTAGACTTGAAACGTCTTTCCACAGCCAGTTTGGCCTAGAATTGCCACACTTTTCAAGAAGCTCCAAACAATACACAGCATGTATGTACCTGTAAGTAGGTAGCTTCCGAGCGGCAGTTTAGGCGAGAAATCTTCATATAAGGAAAGTGGGCGCGTCATTTCCGCAAATTTCGCCTCACAAAGTCCGTCACGAGACGGTCGTTGGCCTTCTTGTCACTGACGTTTCCAAAGTTGCCGGCAATTTCTTCAAAATTTTGGTTATTCAAAAGTTGAAGGCAAAAGTAGATGCAGTAGTAGGCGCAGACTGAGCTGTGGGCCGCTTGAAGTGGGTGGTTCAGATGCGACCACTGTAAGAAGCTGGCATCGAGCAGACGCGTCAAGTGGGTAGGGATTTGATTTGCCAACGAATAAAAATAGAACACTTCTTCGTTCCGACAGCACAACAAAGTCCAATGTACAGGGTGCGATCGTCCCAGGGCGATCAACACAAAGCAGTTTGAGCCCGCCAGACAGGGAAGTTTATCTATTTCGTCATCAAAAGCCACGAAAATTGGCACGCGCGAATTGACACAGCGCGAAAGACACGAATGCAGCGTTTGACCATCCATAACAACGCGACAACGCAACGGCATACGGTACAGCAGCCTTACTTAGAATCCCCCAGCCAGATAGGAAGTAGACACAACCAAGTCCTTGGTGATCTGCACGCGGTCGATGAACAGTGCTATCGCAAACATTATCGACTTCTCGCTGGTCGAGAGCGCCTCGCCAAATTCGAGGTGGACTGTGGTGTTTCCAGTGGAGATGGGCAATGCGTAGTTTTCATTGGAGACGAATCCACAGAGATTGGCGCCGAAAATGGTGGTGTCGTTTAGAAAGTCCACCCACTTGTAGTCGTTGCTCGCTGTGGGGTTGTTGTAGAAACCTGCAAGTTGACATACGTACTGACACATAAACTAGCTAATATTCTGAAATACAAACCCAGCATCTTCTGCAAGTGGGCAAACTGCGCGTGGCCGGCGATGGTTTCATCGGTGCCGAGACTAAAATCCAACGTCTGCTCCGCCAGCGACAGCGGATATGTCTTGTTCTCGTGGAGAACCACAAACTTTTTAATGTTGAAGTGCTCGAGTTTGTATTGATTGAGCCCTAAAATTTCAGATAAACTGAAATTTTGTTGACATGGTACTTCAGTAACAACTCACTGTAGCTGCCAAGGTATGCCCTCTCCTTTAGAAAGAAGCAGATGAGCTGGTTGGGCTTCCTCCCATTTGAAATGGGGATGTCTGCCATACTGGCCCCGCTCTCGAGGTAGAAAGGGCCCTGTTAATACGATCACAGTGCGCATAATAGTGATACATTACCATAGTTGACACCCACCTTTATGACAGGTCGTACAAAGTTGTAGGTAGCCGGGACACTCGAGAGACGCGAGTGAATCTGCAGATTTAGTTCCTGATTCAGCAAGAATCGTTTTACGATCAGTTTTGCTGCCACGACTTGAATTTTCGGGTAGCGCGAGACGGCCTCATCATCAGCCGTTATGACTTGTTTGTTCTAAAATACCACAAATTTAGATATTTGATTCAATTTTTACGAATATGGCACATACGTTGGCCCGCTCGAAGGAGAATTGGCAGCGCACTCCAGGCAGAATCAGCCTCTTGGCGCCGAGACAGAAGATGGGCAGTTCAACTAGGAACTCTCTGGCAGTTTGCAGGGCGCAGTGCGAGTACCTCGTCTTGAACGGCTCGTTGGTCGTGTCCGTCTTGTCGAATTCCCCTCTCTCATCGGGAATGTCTGAACAACACACCGGTCACTTGCATAATTTCTAATTTGTCAGTCGTCATCTTACATTCTTCGACGTCTCGCAGAGTCTCCTTTTGACTCTTGGACGTCATGAGCCGCGTCATGACATATCGAAGGTAGTTGAAGTTTTGCGAATGCTGGACAACCGTCTCGTTGAACACCACGTTGAACGTCTTGAACACTGACGATGGCGCCAGACAGGACCAGGCGTACATACCCTTGGGCTCTGGGGGAGTGGCCTCCTCACCTTCGCCTTCTGCCTCTTCTTCTTCGTCCTCGTCTTTCTGTAGGTAACCGAGATTGTGGTAGTTTCAAGCTTGAACTAACATAGTGGTTGGACTAACCTCTGGGTTAAGGGCGACCTTCACTCGTAGCAGTAGCTGGATGCTGGGGTGCGTGTACAGGATGGGGGAAGCAGCCAGAGTAAACGACAAATTATTGGCATTGTAGTTGAGATTATCAGGCGGAATCTCCAACGTTGTAGTGTCTAGAATATCTGTGGCTTCTATGGGGCCCGCGCCGTGAAAATCGACCATCTCTTGAACGTTCGCCATACTCAAAACACTCCACACACGACCTTTGTCTGAAATTTGGACATTTTTGTGAATTATGAACGCAATTCGACAAACTTCAAACCTTTCGCTTGGCGGGGGTCTTCTGTGGCGACTTTTGTGGGGGTTTAGCCTTGTCGCTGGTCTTCTTGCCTTTGGGGGCTTCTTTGGCCTTGGCGCTTGACTTCTTGCCTTTGGGTGCTTCTTTAGCTTTGTCGCTCGACTTGTTGCCTTTGGGCGCTTCTTTAGCTTTAGACTGTCCGCCTTTCTCAACTTTGGCACTTTGTGGCTTCTTCTCGCTCTTTTTACTCTGTGGTTTCTTGGCAGGCGCTTTACTTCCACCACCACCTATTGCATGACACCAACATGGATATGATGTACGTCACGTGGTTTTGTATCAACACAAGCTGCACGTCATGTGTTACCGTAAGCACGCTTCAACTGCTGCGCTGTCGCCTGACTTGTGAGCACGAGATTGGCTGGGAAAACGGGAAAATCGAGTTCTTTCTTCTTCACAACTGGGATTTGATCAAAATTGGCAACTTTCGCCATATTCCAAATCACAAAATTGTCGGCAGACGTCTTCGGAAGTGAAGTTCGAGGGCGAAACTGGGACGGTGGCGGGAAATGGGTAGCACTTCTCCTCCATTCACAAAGTGAAACGCAACTTCTAATGATGACAAGTCGCTTGTGGTCACGTCATAGTAGGTTGGGGTAGGGGGTCTGTAGCAAGTGTTGGCTTGCAGGTCGCAAACGAAGATACTGCTGACCTCCTTGTTGTTGACCCCGCTGGGCGCCGTGACGTTGGTGGTGATGTAGACCAGGTTGGAGTCGAACGAGGCCTCTCTCTGCTGCACAACGTCGCCGGTCAAAGGGCCCACCAACATATTCAGACCGAAAGCTCTCGAGTGCAGCTCGTCCAGATATACCTTGAGAGGCGGCTTGATGGCAATGAAATGCTTGTTGTCCTGTTTACGTTTCGGAAACACCCTGTCTTCCTCGGATAGATATCGAGGCAGGCCATGCAAGAATCGATAGGCGAATTCCCAGTCGTCGTCGAAGTAGATTGGGCCCACTTCTGATTCGCTCCAGCTTTCATCGCCCGGCTTCAAATAAAGTATAGGGCGAGCGGGCATCTTGCGTGGGACTTGTCCGTGTGTGTGCAGCGACATCAAGCCCACTTCCCACCCTTGACCGAGGTCAAGATTTCGTGTTGTTGGTAAGTCGGCGAAGCGAAACTTCCACACTGTGTCGATGTCATCATCGTAGAACTCATTTAACAAGCTGCGCTCTTCCGAATAGTGCGCAATTCGCGGAGACAAGATCAGCGAAAACGTGTCACTCGCAAACGCCATTTTATCACACTTTTTGTGTCACAATAACTCGACGTAGGGGGACAAGTCTCTTTGGGAGTATGTACCGATGGCATGTTCTCCCGTAACCACATTGGCAAGATGGTAAGAAGGTGACGGTACAGTATTCTTGATCCTTACTATACGGTAGACTTCTTGCGATAAGGCAGGGGTGTCAGACTTGTGGAAGGGCCCCTTCTGGAGACGAATCCTGACCAGCTGGCCGATCTGGTAGATTGGAGGTTCTGGTCCTCTACTCGTTTCTTTTAAGCGCCGTCTTCTGGTTCTCGACAAGATTTCGGGGGCGTGGTGGTCAAAGGTGTCATTCGGTGCTCGGCCCGTGACGGAGTTTGTGGTCGAGTTGAAGCTGTGCTCGATCCGCCGCAGGGCGTCGGGCACGCTGACGAAGGTTTTGGACGCCTTCAACCTTCCCAACCGTGTCCGGATGGTCCGATTGAGCCGTTCGGAGTTTGGAACCTTATTTCGCCAGTGCTCTTGGCTTGTGACGTGCCGAATTTGCTTCTCGGCCAATACTCTGCCTACAGGCGCCCCCACAAACTCGACTCCCCTATGTAAAACGTAAGAGAAATCAGTGATCCACATGTGCCAATGACCAGAAATAAACACCCACCCGTTAAAAATGTGTTGATTCCACCCAATCGATCGTACACCAGCGACAGAAACTCTGCCACCCGCTGAGCCGTCAGCTTTCGTATGGGGAATAGGTACGTTCGTTTAGAGAACAAGTCTTGGAAAGTGACCACGTAGTAGTTTGACTTTGCCAAATGCAACGTGTCGGAGACGACAGTGCCTCCGACCTTCTGTTCGTAATCCATGTAACGGTTACTCACATATTTCTTGTGGAAGGTGCGTTTTCTCGGCTCTGCATACAGACTGTAGGGGTAGAATCGCCGAATTGCGGTTGAAATCTCGCGTAATGTGGCCCCGGGAAACTGTGACTTTACGGCGCGTGCAAATTCGTCCGCGCCGACAAAGGCATTGTCCGAAAACAAATACGAGCGCCGGAGGCGCGCAACGTCTTCTTGCGACAGCATTTTGGAAAGCTAGGAGTGTACATACTACCTAGACAGTTGACTTGGATAGAAGTAGACGACATACGGTAATTACAAGGCGGGTATGGCACACAACAGGAGCAAATTTGCTGTACAGGTACACGTAGCAACTACACACATTAATCAAGAATTGTTACATCGATCTCCATGTGTGAAAACTCTATAAACACCCAGTCTGTGTCGTCCCTGGCACTGCAGGCCTGCTCGTAGATGTCGTCAAAGTCCGAGTCCCGCACGCCGTTCTCCGCGTCGAAGGCGCTGGCCATGGTGAAGGCCAGGGCCTGGGTGTTACCAGCCGACGGGTAGAAATGGCGGAGTTCGCCAGTCTGATTGTTCTTCAGAATGCTGGCGTACTGGACAGCGACGTGCAGCTGCCTGCCCTGGAACTTGTTGAGATTCATGATGGCCTTGAGGTAGGCCAGCACCAGATCCTTGGTGAAGTCCAGGCCGTCGAGCTCCCTGACGAACGTGTAGCGCCGCTCGCTCGTCTTGATGTGCTGCGTGCCGATGTAGTCACGCCAGTAGTGACGAAATTCGGCAATTTCGCCGTCAGAGCTGGCGCCTGTGGGAGCAGAGTCGTCGACAGCCGGCGAGGGCACGTCCACAGGCAGGCAGCGGCGCTTCCGTTTGGGTGGGCCATTGGGGACAGAAGAGGAGGAGGCGGCCATTTCAAATTTTTAAATTTCAAGTTTCGCAATAATGGGTCAAGTGTATTAGTGGGACAGAGCTAGACAGTGCAACTTGCAGTGCTAAGCAGAAAGATTGCGCAACGTTGCGCGCGCCGCTAGGCAGGCAGAAACAGAGATAAGAGACTTGGGGTAACCCAACAAGTCGGCGTCGGTATTCTACCGTAACCGACCTAATAGTAGGCGGGTTCTTTTATTATTTTCTTATTAATAACTTATTAACGTAAAAACTTAATAGAAAGAAAACGGTAGCCGAGGGTGGATTGCTGTAACCAAGTAGAATTTCGAAATTCTGTAGGGGTTCCTGCATGTTCTTAGTATGCAGGGTATCCTGCACTTGCTTGGTATGCAGGGGCTCCTGCACGTGACTAGGTCACGTGACAATTCCTTATCAGTATTGCATTTCACCAAGCACGTACAATGTACTCAGTAAATTTGGAATTTTGTCAATTTTGTCATAATTTTAAAATTTCAATTTTTCTGAAATTTCGCATAGAGGGGGGTTTTCGACCTCTGCGGATCGAATGGTGTGGGTCCCAACGACGTGCGACGTCGTTTGAACCGCCCATGCCATGTTTGCCCTTTACTCTACTACTACCGGTCGAAACACAAAATTTAGCAAATAGTTTCAGCGAATATAATTAACGAAATTTAGGATATTTTTAAGGATTTTGTTAAAATCCACAAATTCCGACAATTTCAAACAGCTTAAATTTCAAAATTTCTTTCCCGGATGTGTCGAGCATAGTCTTCCAAGTATTTATCAACTAGTTTCAGATTTTATAATTCACGAAATTAGGGATATTTTCAAGGTTTTTGTCAAAATTCCCAAATTTCGACAAATTCAAACAGCTTAAATTTCAAAATTTCTTTGCACGGATGTATCGAGCATAGTCTGCCAAGTATTTAGCAAATAGTTTCACCAAATATAATTAACAAAATTTAGGATATTTTTAAGGATTTTGTTAAAATCCACAAATTTCGACAATTTCAAACAGCTTAAATTTCAAATTTTCTTTTCACGAATGTGTCGAGCATAGTCTGCCAAGTATTTATCAAATAGTTTCAGAATTTTTAATTAACGAAATTAGGGATATTTTTAAGGGTATTGTCAAAATTCACAATTTTTGACAATTTCAAACAGCTTAAATTTTATAATTTCTTTACATGGTTGTGTCGGGCATAGGCTGCCAAGTAATTAGTAACTCGTTCTAAGTTTTATAATTAGCGAATTTTGGGATATTTTTATGGTTTTTGTCAATATTCCCAAATTATGACAATTTCAAACAGCTTAAATTTCACAATGTCTTTGCGTTGATGCATTGGGCATAGTCTGTCAAGTATTTAACAAATAGTTTCTGATTTTATAATTAGCGAAATTTGGGATATTTTTGTTAAGATCCTTAAATTTCGACAATTCCATATAGCTTAAATTTTAAAATGTCTTTGCATAGTTGTGTCGGGCGTAGTCTGCCAAGTATTTAGCAAATAGTTCCCGATTTTATAATTAAACAATTTTAGGTATATTTTTAAGGTTTTTGTCAGAATTTCTAAATTTCGACACTTTCAAGCAGCTTAGATTTCAACATACTTTGTGTGGATGCATCGAGCACTAAGCCCAAAAGAATAGGGCGTCGCAAATTTATACCCTTTTCAATAGGGCGTCGTCCCATTTATACCCTTTTCAATAGGGCGTCGTCCCATTTATACCCTTTTCAATAGGGCGTCGTCCCATTTATACCCATTTCAATAGGGCGTCGTCTCATTGAGACGTTTTTATTGCACTGTGTGCCTGCGGCGAATTTCTCTGATCCATTTATGGATCAGTTGCCACAATTATAAGCGGAAAGTGTGCATGCGGCGAATCTTCTGATCCATATGTGGATCAGGTACCACGAACAAATCCAAGACCAATTGCGGTTATACCCCACCAGATTGTCGACTAAATGTCTAGCGGCACTTCACTATCCAG
Organism: Linhomoeus sp. GSCO2_2; assembly: GCA_030248115.1. Taxonomy (NCBI): domain Eukaryota; kingdom Metazoa; phylum Nematoda; class Chromadorea; order Monhysterida; family Linhomoeidae; genus Linhomoeus; species Linhomoeus sp. GSCO2_2. Next base: position 56,878 of record JASAMZ010000404.1, on the reverse strand, counting down.
TGCACATTATCGCGCACACGCTCTCAAGTTTACACTGATGCCAACGTGGTGCCACAGTTTTTAGACAAAGCTTGTTCGCCGCCCCCCAGGGCGGCGAGTATATATACGGACGCTATTGTCTGTTCGTTTGTGTGTGTGTATGTGTTTGTGTGTGTCCGGAACAACTAGACACGACGGTTAGTGCCATCCGATGGAGTCGAATGCGCTGAGTAACGTGCCGTTGTCCGTTTCTGTTGCTAATTTCGCTATTTCGAGATATTTACAATTGAAATACGAAAATGTCAAAAATGACACTTTTATTTACAAGTCGTATCGGCAAAGTTTTTGCTGAAATGGAAAGGGCATACTACGCGATGAAGTTGTGACATAGTTTCGGATTTTGGAATTTACAAAATTAGGGATGTTTTCAAGGTTTTTGTCAAAATTTTCAATTTCGACAATTTCAAACAGGTTAAATTTAAAAACTTCTTTGCACGGATGTGTCGAGCATAGTTTGCCAAGTATTTAGCAAATAGTTTCAGCGAATATAATTAACGAAATTAGGGATATTTTTAAGGTTTTTGTCAAAATTCCCAAATTTCAACAATTGCAAATAGCTTAGATTTCAAAATTTCTTTTACGGATGTGTCGAGCATAGTCTGCCAAGTATTTATCAAATAGTTTCAGGTTTTATAATTAACGAAATTAGGGATATTTTCAAGGGTTTTGTCGAAAGAAATTACCAAATTTCAACAAATTCAAGCAGCATAAATTTCAAAACTTCATTGCACGGATGTATCGAGCATAGTCAGCCAAGTATTTAGCAAATAGTTCTATACTTTATAATTAACGAATTTAGGGATACTTTCAAGGTTTTTTTTAAAATTGCCAAATTTCGACAATTTCAAACAACTTAAAATTCAAAATATCTTTGCGTGGATCAATCGGGCGTAATATGTCAAGTAATTATACAGCAGTTTCAGATTTTAGAATACACGAAATTAGGGATATTTTCAAGGTTTTTTTTTCAAACATGGCAGATTTCGGCAAGTTCAAATGGCTAAAACTTAGCAATATTTTTCCATGGATGTGTCCGGCAATGTATGTTTTTGCCACCTATTCAATCGAAGACGAAACGCGGCAATTCTGTTCTCTGTGCGGTTCTGCAATCTACAGCAAAGCATTCCATTCCATTCCATTCGACGCACCCAAGCCCCAGCAGCCTGGGGAGGCCGTGGATTGTCTGGGGCGCCCGGCCCGTGTCCACGGCCGTCGTCGCTACAACAACAACAACAACAACAACAGCAAAGGCACCGTAACCGTCCGCATTTGTGACCCAAAAGAAAAGGGCGTCGTCCCATTTAGACCCTCTTCATTCCAAAGTGAACCTGCGGCGAACATTCCTGATCCATTTATGGATCAGTACCCACCAATGCGCCTTACAGGCATCGATTGCCCAACAATGGCACAAACTTTCTCTGGAAACTCGATGTAACTGCGGCGATACTCCCCAAAGAAATGCTCAACTTACTATTCTGACACTCTATGGAATATACTCCTCAAATGCACGACACACTATACAATGCCAATCAACCATCATCGGGTATCCAGTTTTTTCGCCGCCCCCCAGGGCGGCGAGTATATATGTCACGGGGAGAACCCGAGTTCAGGGAGAACCCGAGTACTCGGGTTCTCCCTGGTTATTTAGTGAGAACCCGAGTACTCGGGTTCTCACTGATGCAGTTGGTGAGAACCCGAGTAGAGAGGCGGCGGGCGGCAGGGCGCGTTCGACCGAGGGCGCCCGTGCAGTACAATGAAACCTACCAGGTTACATAGTGGACAAATAATCATCGCTTTCAATCTGCTATAGCAGCTTCTAATTTGGGGAAATCATTTGTAACATAATTTGAGGAAGTCCGGTTGACATTAGGATTATGTGTCTTTGACAGCCGTATATTTCTTTGAATTCAGGCTATGCTTAGGCTCGCCCTGCGCCCACAATGCACAAGAGTCAGTCGGCGTCGCAGTCTGGCGGGTCGAAGCTTAGGCTTAACGCGACCGGTGACCGACTTCAGGGCGCGCGGAGCGCGCCCTGAAGTTGGTGGTCGCGCTAAGCCTCAGTTTTCGACCCGCCAGGCGCGACGCCGGCCGAGTTTTAGTGCAAACGTTAAGTGGTATGACCACTCCTCCATCTAATTCACCTCCTGCTCAGGCCGGCTGTGCCTCGCCGACCAGAGATTGCGCGGTTAGGAGGGGCCGCCCCTTACAGTTTCATCGGCCTCACACGCGCGCCCTCGGTCATACGCAGCTTGTCGGCCACTCTACTCGGGTTCTCACTAACTCCATCAGTGAGAACCCGAGTACTCGGGTTCTCACTAAATAACCAGGGAGAAGCCGAGTACTCGGGTTCTCACTGAACTCGGGTTGTCACTTTAACATATATACGGACGCTATTGTCTGTTTGTGTGTCCGTCCGTGTGTCTGTGTGTCTGTCCGTGTGTCCGGAACAACTAGACACGACGGTTAGTGCCATCCGATGGAGTCGAATGCGCTGAGTAACGTGCCGTTGTCCGTTTCTGTTGCTAATTTTGCTATTTCGAGATATTTACAATTAAAATATGAAAATGTCAAAAATGACACTTTTATTTACAAGTCGTATCGGCAAAGTTTTTGCTGAAATGGAAAGGGCGTAAGACGTGATGAATTTGTGACATAGCTTCGCATTTTGGAATTCACCAAATTAGGTATATTTTAAAGGTTTTTGAAGGTTAAATTTAAAAACTTCTTTGCACGGATGTGTCGAGCATAGTTTGCCAAGTATTTAGCAAATAGTTTCAGCGAATATAATTAACGAAATTAGGGATATTTTTAAGGTTTTTGTCAAAATTCCCAAATTTCAACAATTGCAAATAGCTTAGATTTCAAAATTTCTTTTACGGATGTGTCGAGCATAGTCTGCCAAGTATTTATCAAATAGTTTCAGGTTTTATAATTAACGAAATTAGGGATATTTTCAAGGGTTTTGTCGAAAGAAATTACCAAATTTCAACAAATTCAAGCAGCATAAATTTCAAAACTTCATTGCACGGATGTATCGAGCATAGTCAGCCAAGTATTTAGCAAATAGTTCTATACTTTATAATTAACGAATTTAGGGATACTTTCAAGGTTTTTTTTAAAATTGCCAAATTTCGACAATTTCAAACAACTTAAAATTCAAAATATCTTTGCGTGGATCAATCGGGCGTAATATGTCAAGTAATTATACAGCAGTTTCAGATTTTAGAATACACGAAATTAGGGATATTTTCAAGGTTTTTTTTTCAAACATGGCAGATTTCGGCAAGTTCAAATGGCTAAAACTTAGCAATATTTTTCCATGGATGTGTCCGGCAATGTATGTTTTTGCCACCTATTCAATCGAAGACGAAACGCGGCAATTCTGTTCTCTGTGCGGTTCTGCAATCTACAGCAAAGCATTCCATTCCATTCCATTCGACGCACCCAAGCCCCAGCAGCCTGGGGAGGCCGTGGATTGTCTGGGGCGCCCGGCCCGTGTCCACGGCCGTCGTCGCTACAACAACAACAACAACAACAACAGCAAAGGCACCGTAACCGTCCGCATTTGTGACCCAAAAGAAAAGGGCGTCGTCCCATTTAGACCCTCTTCATTCCAAAGTGAACCTGCGGCGAACATTCCTGATCCATTTATGGATCAGTACCCACCAATGCGCCTTACAGGCATCGATTGCCCAACAATGGCACAAACTTTCTCTGGAAACTCGATGTAACTGCGGCGATACTCCCCAAAGAAATGCTCAACTTACTATTCTGACACTCTATGGAATATACTCCTCAAATGCACGACACACTATACAATGCCAATCAACCATCATCGGGTATCCAGTTTTTTCGCCGCCCCCCAGGGCGGCGAGTATATATGTCACGGGGAGAACCCGAGTTCAGGGAGAACCCGAGTACTCGGGTTCTCCCTGGTTATTTAGTGAGAACCCGAGTACTCGGGTTCTCACTGATGCAGTTGGTGAGAACCCGAGTAGAGAGGCGGCGGGCGGCAGGGCGCGTTCGACCGAGGGCGCCCGTGCAGTACAATGAAACCTACCAGGTTACATAGTGGACAAATAATCATCGCTTTCAATCTGCTATAGCAGCTTCTAATTTGGGGAAATCATTTGTAACATAATTTGAGGAAGTCCGGTTGACATTAGGATTATGTGTCTTTGACAGCCGTATATTTCTTTGAATTCAGGCTATGCTTAGGCTCGCCCTGCGCCCACAATGCACAAGAGTCAGTCGGCGTCGCAGTCTGGCGGGTCGAAGCTTAGGCTTAACGCGACCGGTGACCGACTTCAGGGCGCGCGGAGCGCGCCCTGAAGTTGGTGGTCGCGCTAAGCCTCAGTTTTCGACCCGCCAGGCGCGACGCCGGCCGAGTTTTAGTGCAAACGTTAAGTGGTATGACCACTCCTCCATCTAATTCACCTCCTGCTCAGGCCGGCTGTGCCTCGCCGACCAGAGATTGCGCGGTTAGGAGGGGCCGCCCCTTACAGTTTCATCGGCCTCACACGCGCGCCCTCGGTCATACGCAGCTTGTCGGCCACTCTACTCGGGTTCTCACTAACTCCATCAGTGAGAACCCGAGTACTCGGGTTCTCACTAAATAACCAGGGAGAAGCCGAGTACTCGGGTTCTCACTGAACTCGGGTTGTCACTTTAACATATATACGGACGCTATTGTCTGTTTGTGTGTCCGTCCGTGTGTCTGTGTGTCTGTCCGTGTGTCCGGAACAACTAGACACGACGGTTAGTGCCATCCGATGGAGTCGAATGCGCTGAGTAACGTGCCGTTGTCCGTTTCTGTTGCTAATTTTGCTATTTCGAGATATTTACAATTAAAATATGAAAATGTCAAAAATGACACTTTTATTTACAAGTCGTATCGGCAAAGTTTTTGCTGAAATGGAAAGGGCGTAAGACGTGATGAATTTGTGACATAGCTTCGCATTTTGGAATTCACCAAATTAGGTATATTTTAAAGGTTTTTGTCAGAATTCCCAAATTTCGAACAATTCAAACAGCTTATATTTCAAAACCTCTTTGCACCGATGTATCGAGCATAGTCTGCCAAGTATTTATCAAATAGTTTCAGCAATTATAATTAACGAAATTTAGGATATTTTTAAGCATTTTGTTAAAATCCCCAAATTTCGACAATTTCTAGCAGCTTAAATTTCAAAATTTCTTTTCACGGATGTGTCGAGCATAGTCTACCAAGTATTTGTCAAATAGTTTTAGATTTTATAATTAACGAAATTAGGGATATTTTTAAGGGTATTGTCAAAAATCCAAAATTTCGAAAATTTCAAAAAGCTTATATTTCATAATTTCTTTGCGCGAATGTATGGAGCATAGTCTGCCAAGCATTTAACAAATAGTTTCAGATTTTATGATTAACGAAATTAGGGATATTTCAAGGGTATTTCAAAATTCTCAAATTTCGGCAATTTCAAACAGCTTAAATTTAAAAACTTCTTTGCACGGATGTGTCCAGCATAGTCTGCCAAGTTTTTAGCAAATAGTTTCAGAGATTATAATTAATGAAATTTAGGATATTTTTAAGGGTTTTGTCAAATTCCCCAAATTTCGACAATTTCAAACGGCTTAAATTTCAAAGTTTCTTTGCACGGAAGTATCGAGCATAGTCTGCCATGTATTTAACAAATAGTTTCGGATTTTATAATTAACGAATTTGCGTATATTTTCAAGGGTATTGTTAAAATTCTCAAATATAGACAATTTCAAATAGCTTAAATTTCAGAATGTCTTTGCATGGTTGTGTCGGGCATAGTCTGCCAACTATTTAGCAAATAGTTCTATATTTTATAATTAACGAATCTCGGGATATTTTCAAGGTTTTTCTTAAAATTCCCAAATTTCGACAATTTCAAACAACTTAAATTTTAAAATATCTTTGCTTGGATGTACCGGGCGTAGTATGTCAAGTAATTATGAAACAGTTTCAGATTTTAGAATTCAAGAAATTAGGGATATTTTCAAGGGTTTTGTAAAATATGGCAGATTTCGGCATTTTGAAATGGCTATAACTAAGCAATATTTTTCCATGTATGTGCCGTGCAACGTATGTTTTGCCACCTATTCGATCGAACACGAAACGCGGCAATTACTGTGCGGTTCTGCAATCTACAGCAATGGTGTCGCAACCGCCCGCATTTGTGACCCAGAAGCAAAGGGCGTCGTCCCATTTAGACCCTCTTCATTCCAAAGTGAACCTGCGGCGAACATTCCTGATCCATGTATGGATCAGTACCCACCAATACGAATCTTATAGGCAACGATTGCCCAAGAGTGGCACAAACTACCTTTGAAAACTCGAGGTAACTGCAGCGAAACTCCCCGAAGAAATGTTCAACTTTCTATTCTGACGCACTATTGAATATACTCCTCAAATGCACAACATACTATGCAATGCCAATCAACCATCATCGGGTACCCAGTTTTTACTCTAAGCTTGTTACTCTAAGCTTGTTGGAGTGGTCTAGCTACGCAACATTGGTATCGCTCGGGTTTAATTCTTTACACCAAGAAATTATCTTTTCTTACTAAATTTAAAAAAAAGACACTGGAATCTAGCGCAAAACTACAGGTTAATTGTGAGCATGCTTTGATGTTGGCTTGCAGTGAGCTCTTCAGCGATGTCAAGACCGCCGCTCTGCAACGCACGAGTGCCAAGATATAACAAACCAAAATCTGCAGTTTTCATCGTGTTTTGGTTACTGTAGCCCTCTCATTGATGTTTTGAAACTTTTTGTTGTCGGATTCTTGCTCAGGAGGTCGAGCGCTTCTTTTTGATATGCGATTCGACTAGGTTCAATGAAGTTTGGACTTTTTGCGGACATTACTTCAGGATACTGTAGCGCGCAATTTTTAAAACTTGTTATTATTTCGACGTCACAGTTCGCGATAGTAGTCCGAGGGCTACCAGTCGATGTGTCTAACTCAACCCAGCGACGTCAGACAAGCGAGTTATTAAGCCCGAAGCAAGCGTGTCGTTTCCAGTTCTCGACGCGTTTTGGTTGCTGTAGCTTTCTGTTTAAACTTGTGAAACTTTTTGTTGCCGGATTCGTGCTCAGGAGCTCGAGCGCTTCACTTTGATATGCGATTTGACTAGCTTCGGTCAACTTTTGTTTTAAAACGGACCCCACTTTGGGATACTGTAGCGCGCGAGTTTGAAAACTTATTTCAGTTTTGAACACTCAGATGGCGAGAGTAGTCCGAGGGCTACCCGTCGATGTGTCGAACTCAACCCAGCGACGTCAGACAAGCGAGTTATTAAGCCCGAAGCAAGCGTGTCGTTTGTCGTTTGTTGTCTACTCAGGTGGCTAGAGGAGTCCGCGGGCTACTCGGCGATGTCTCAAACACCTTCCTACGACGTCGGACGAGCGAGTTATTAAGCCCGAAGCAAGCGTGGCGTACGCACGCACGCACGTACGCACGCACGCACGTACGTACGCACGCACGTACGTACGCACGCACGCCGAGCTCTTGATAGGGTTCGCTCGGCTGAGGCCGAGCGAAAAAATGTATTCAAAGGTGTTTTGTTCTGAAAGTGCCCTTGTCAAACTGTGTGTCAATAGCGCCACACAAGTGTGGCTAACTCAAATGGTTGCATTGCAACGTACAAGGACCTTAGAGGTACCTACCGACTGGCGTGAGCGTACGTTCACTACGAAATGTGCTGGAATGGGCGATCGACTGCACCCGTTATACCTTGACAATACCCTTCCCACCCTGAGTACCACCACTCAAGATTTACAATGCTATCCCTGTCGATCAATAGTCGCCGAACGGTGAATGCAGAAGCGACCAGTTTCTTTGGAGCCCCCGTAACGCGATCTGTGTCCGTCTAGAATAAGTCAGTTCTTTTAACAGAAGCCCTTCTGGACTACTGGGTGAGACACGCTCGACTTATGTATGTCGGCTACCTACATAATTAATTACTAGCGTGCTTTCCCGTTGCAGAAGAATTTGTGTCATGTGATTAGCACGGTATTTGTATCGTCTGCCAATGTGCTTGTTCAAGGCGCTGCTGGGGTACCTCATTTCAACGGTCAGTTCGGCGAAATAGTCGCTCAAGCGGCTAGAATTGCCTGCGTGAGCATTGCCGTGCTGTCCATCATCAGCATTCGTATCGTATGGCAGTGCGCTTGTGCAAGGCACTGCTGGGGTACATCGTTCCAATGGTAGTTTGGCGAAGTAGTCCCTCAAACAGCTAGAATTGCCTGCGCGAGCATTGCTGTACTGTTCATCACCAGCATTCGTATCGTCTACCTATGTACTTCTGCACGGCCAATGCGTAGTTTAGCATGAAAGGGCACGTCGAGAGCTTTCACCTGACATGTCGATTCGGATTACCACTCTACAACGTAAAGCGGGCCGATTGTCCTGTTGCTGTTGCAGAGCGGGCCGATTGTCCTGTTGCAAGATCTGTCCTGTTGCAAGGTCTGTTCTGTCGAAAGATCTGTCCTGTTGCAAGGTCTGTTCTGTCGAAAGATCTGTCCTGTTGCAAGGTCTGTTCTGTCGAAAGATCTGTCCTGTTGAAAGATCTATCCTGTTGCAAGATTTGTCCTGTTGCAAGATCTGTCCCGTTGCAAGATTTGTCCTGTTGCAAAATCTGTCCTGTTGCAAGGTCTGTCCTGTTGCAAAATCTGTCCTGTTGCAAAATCTGTCCTGTTGCAAAGTCTGTCCTGTTGCAAAGTCGGTCCTGTTGCGAAGTCTGTCCTGTTGCAAGATCTGTCCTGTTGCAGAAGGTCTGTCCTGTTGCGAGCCAATGGCGGTCGTCTCCTCGCGCGACCATCCTGTTGCAACGTCTGTACTGTTGCAACATTTGTCCTGTGCTGGTCGCCTCGCCCGACGATCCTGTTGCAACGTCTGTACTGTTGCAACATTTGTCCTGTGCTGGTCGCCTCGCCCGACGATCCTGTTGCAACGTCTGTACTGTTGCAACATTTGTCCTGTTGCAGAAAGTCTGTCCTGTTGAACATTTGTCCTGTTGCAGAAAGTCTGTCCTGTTGCAAGCCAACATCACGGACTGCCTCGCGAACGCGCCGTACAAAGCGGCGCGCAAAAGAAATGCTAGAGAGCGGGCCGATTGTCCTGTTGTAAGATTTGTCCTGTTGCAAGCGAAATAGTCGCTGAAGCGGCTAGAATTGCCTGCGCGAGCATTGTCGTACTATTCGGCTCTGTTGCAATTGCGCATTGCTAGCCTCTCTGTTGTACCGCGCACTGCCGCACCGTTCGCCTTTGCAATTGTCGTACTATTCGGCTCTGTTGCAATTGCGCATTGCTAGCCTCTCTGTTGTACCGCGCACTGCCGCACCGTTCGCCTTTGCAAGACTCTGCTACAGTGCATTGCCGTACTGTTCAGGCAGTGCCTGCGTTGAACGCAGGCAGCAACAGGCGGCGCTGGCCGCGCAGCGATTGATTGCCGCCGCTGGCGTCCCGCTGGCGTCTAGGCGCGCGCGTGCTGAAGCTTCGCGTGGCGAAGTGCTAGCGAGGCAAGCGCATGCTGAAGCGTCGCGTGGCGAAGTGCTAGCGAGGCAAGCGTACTCAGACAGACAGACGGACGGACGGACAAAACACCTAGCTGGCATAGTAATGTAGATGCATGCATTGATTAAGTGATTAAGACCATGTGATAGACGCATCTTGTGCTACCGCTTGTTCAAACCAGTGGGCCTCCTAGTCCAAACGAGTCTTCGTGCTGCATTTGGACCGCAATCACTAGATCTGGAGATGCTGAGCTCGACAGAAAAGCAATCCATGAATACTCCACAATCTGTGCAAAAGCGCATGTTGATCGCAATCTTCCAAAATTGACTCGCAAGCTGTCGTTTGCGTCGTCATGACAGCTTCCCCTACAAAACAAATGGCTGGATCAGCATCAACCTCAGTTCAAACTTCAAAGCACCAACACATCCAAACGATAGAATTTCGTCTGAAGCAATGGCTTTTGTGAAAATGGTTCCACTGTTGCTGATGGTGTCAGCAGCGCTTCTACTGGCGATGACGTGTGAAGGCGGCACCCTCTGGCGAGGTCAAGTGGACGGTTAGTTATCGCAATGACAAGAATGTCGTTGTCTTTTATCGCTTCTCAAAATTTGGTCTGTAAGAGAAGATTCTCCTATTAGAGGGAGGCTAGACTAACCATTCGCAACGTGTTTTAAGAGCAAACACAAGCGACTGCCTATCCAATGCGTTTGTGTTTGGTTTGCACCATGCATCTCCAGTCCAGAGTTCACTATTTTAAGCGAGAAGGGGAATGGGGTCAGTAACTTTGAAAGAGGCACGTAACAGCAGTTCTCCGCTGCAGACAAGCAGCTCGTGAAAAGGCAGTCGAGAAACAACGAGCGATTGGCGTCGCAGAGGCAAGCGGCCATTCCAAATCACCTGAGAGCGAAAGCCACTGTGACGGTGGAGAAGAACAAGAAGAAGAAGAAGAGTGTCTAGCGAATAAAAGATCTTCTGAAGGAAGAGAATGGCATGACATGGGTGATGGAACACTGGGGATAATTGGTGACGAATTCCCATTTCATTCATGGTGGGACTTGGGTTTAAGTTGGTCACTTTGAGGGTTTGACTTGACGGAAGCTCCCAAAGGCAGGGCCTTGTACCTGGAGCACGTTCGGACAGTTTGGACAGTACCCCTTTGTCCGGGCGTCTTTCATGTTCGAATGGTATGCACTTTTACCACAATACAGTGATTTATGAGTTATTTGAGGTTCTTGGCCCCAACGTCAGTCCAACAAGGTCCGGTATTAAAAAGTTGAGTTTGTATTCTGACTGACATTGCAAAGAGTTGCGTTCTTTCTGCAGAGAGTGCGAGAGTTTATCGCCCGTATTGCTCAGCTTCACGAGCTCCCACTTCGCAAGAGGGTATTGCATAGCAATATTGATATTGCCCGGGATTTGGTTTTTCGAGCAAGAAGATCTCTCTTTTGAGCAACGCTTTTAAACAAGCTGTTTTAAAAAAGTGGAGTTGTTTTATTAATACAGAGTGGTTTGTGAGTGTTTTAAAGTGGAAGAGTAAAGGAGTGGATACTTTTGTGAAGTATTTCGAAGCCTTTCCGATATGACGCGCGCCCGCCCGGAGTCCACTATTCATGCGCTACTTCTGACACGCTCCTTTCTGAGGGGTTCTTGCAGGGCAACATTGGGATCGCCCGGGATTAATTTTTTGAGCAAGACACACGCATTGCTGAGCGGTTGTTGCAAGGCAACATTGGGATCGCCCGGGATTAATTTTTTATCCGTTAAAGCTGTTCGTAAGACAAGGGTTTAAAAAAACAAAAGTATTTCTTTGGAAATGACCGTTCAACAACTGCCTCAACGTAAGCTTTCAAACGGTCGAACGAATGCCGCTCTACAACGTTAGACGAGCGAGTTAGGGCCGATTTGGTGTTTGAACTTTTGAGTTATTGTAGCTCGCGAAATTCAAACTCTCGAATCTCGACTTCTCTTAACGGAATGATCAGTGTGCCGAAACCTATTCAACAAACTCAAGATCGTCTCTCTACAACGGAAGACGAGCGAGTTTTAGAAGTTTCGCGTTTTAAACCTTTGGGTTACTGTAGTTCCCGAAATTCAAACTTTTGAGTTTCGACCAATAGAAGAACAAATGATCAGTGAGTCGAGAGCTATCCAACCAACCCAAGATCGTCTCCCTACGACGCACGCTGAGCGAGTTAGCGCGATTTCTGCCTTAAAAACGCAAGAATGTCGCTTTTCGTGTTGCGTGTTTGCGTAATTAACAAAAGTTTTAATGCCAAACGAAAGCGCACGTCGAGACCTTTTAGTTGACCTATCGCGCGCCGCTCTACGACGTAAGACGAGCGAGTTACAGCCGTTTTCCGTTGTGACCTTCGGGTTACTGTAGCGCGCGTAATTCAAACTTTTGAATTTCGAAACCTTTTAGCACAAAGCTCAGTGAGTCGAGACCTTTCCGTAGAGCCCAAGATCGCCTTCCTAAGACTTACCAACGCCGATATATGAGAGCGTGACGGACGTACGTACGTACGTACGCACGCACAAACGCACGAAAAGCTCTCGTAGGGGTTCGCCCGGCTGAGGCCGGGCAAAAAAAGTGACAAAACTTGTTGAAGTTTTAATAAACATTTAGCGGAGCACAAAAGTTCGCATTAGGAGCCATCAAACCGTGTCACAGGTCCCTCCATGTCGAAAAACGAGTATTGTTTTTCATAGTGCGTGTTTTAGTAATTGAAAAAATCTTTGCTGACACACGAAAGGACGGATCGAGCGCTTCCAACTGACGTGTCGATTGCCGCTCCACGACGTAAGACGAGTGTGTTAGAGCCGTTTTGCGCTTTTGGACCTTCTGGTTACCGTAACTCGCGAAATTTAAATTTTTTAGTTTCCACCAATGGGAAGACAAATGATCAGCGAGTCGAGAGCTATCCAATAAACTCGAGATCGTCTCTCTACGACTCCAGTTGCACGAGTTAGAGCGATTTTAGTGGCAATATTTCGAGAATGGCGTTTTCCGTGGTGCGTGTTTGCGTAATGGAAAATTCTTACTGCCGCATGAAGAACACGTCGAGAGCTTTTACTTGACGTGTCGACCGCCGCTCTACGACGCAAGAGGAGCGAGCTAGAGCCGTTTTGCGCTTTTGGACATTCGGGTTACTGTATCTCGCGAAATTCAAATTTTTGAGCTTCAACCAATAAAAGGACTAATGATCAACGGGTCGAGAGCTATCCAATCAACTCGAGATCGACTCTCTACAACGCAAGGTGGGCGAGTTAGAGCGATTTTAGTGTCAAAATCTCGAGAATGGCATGTCTGGCATCTGATATTGCTGTCTCTATTTATCGATGGACTCATTGTCACAGTGGGATCCTTAGATACCTAATCACGATTTGAGCCGCACGATTAGATAATCCAGACGCTTGCTCATGTATCCCAACGGATTTCGCCTTTCGCCAAAGGAGAGACCTTTCGCCGCTACCTATACATAAGTCCAAAAGAACGTCACCTCACGGAGTCATCAAAGAACTCTGATGATGGCGACAACTCCTGTCACTCACTTCACCTGCGATGTGTGCTCCAAGACGCGTAGGCGCAAGTGGCACCTGGAGCAGCATGTTATTGTCGTGCATCTGCAGCCGATGGGCGTCCATCAATGCGACCAGTGTGGCGCGCGGCACAAGTATAAGCAATCAGCGGAGTACCACGCCACGTCTCATCTCCGGCCGACACTGGTTGCAACGGACAGCTGCCAGTCAGCGGTTGTGGATGCTGTTGCGTGTGACATCTGCGACGATGACGTGGCTGTGACGTCGATGTTCGCCCACTTCCTGTCGGGTCACGAGAATTGGAGCAAGCGGAATATCCAGTGGTCGCTGTTCGGATCCGTGCGATGCGACCTCTGCGACTTCAGGACAGTTATGCATTCCACCATCTGGAGGCCGCTGTTGCTCTCCCACATGAGCAGCCGTCACGAAGAGCGGAAGCGCTGCGATTGGTGCGGCTGGACGTTTGGTGGGCGTGCTTTGTTGAAGCATCTCCGACGCTGCATGATCGGCCCGAGGAATTCTTTCGTGTTGGATAATGCGACGTGTGATGTGTGCGCTGGCTCCACGCTGCAGGTCTCACTCACTAAGCGTAGTCTCGTCAGACACGTACGCCGAGTTCATGTATTGCTGGCCTTGAAAAGAAAGAGAGGCAGCTTCGGCGTCACGTGCGACTTGTGCTGCGGAACATTCAGCAACATTTTCGGCTTGGCTGACCACCTGTGGAGGGCTCACCGAGCAACCGCCATTAGTCAGCGTCAGACCAAGAGGCTGTGTGGCGAATACAGATGCGACCAGTGCGGCAATGTCCTCCTTTGCAAGCCCAGCCTCCTCAGTCACCTGGCCAGACTGCACCGAGCCACGTCCGGGCGGCAGCGGCTGGTGTGTGACGAATGCGGCCGAGTGCGTACGAACCAGTCTCAGTTGACTTGTCACTGGGACGCCGTCCATTTACGTGGAGCGGCCAGGCTGACGGCCCCTACGCTTTGCGACGTGTGCCGCGAGAGTTTTCCCAGTCGTATATGTGCGGCCTCCCACATCACATGGCGTCATTTTGGTCTTAGTCGGCTGTGGTGGGTTTGCGACCTCTGCGGATTTGAGTCCGGCTCCAAAGCAAACTTGACATATCACCTTGTCGCCAAACATCGGCAGATGAGTCCGGGCGTACGCCTCTGCGATGTCTGCGAGGAAGTCGTGACCTACGGCGGCTTGGCCCCCCACTTGGTACGCCGCCACGCGGCTGCTGGACCTTCGGTGAATCTCCGCAGCTGCGACGTCTGCGGTCGAAGGTTCTCCAGCCGCAACAGCCTCATGATTGTCGCCCACTTGTTTGAACTCCACCATTTGTGCTTCTGATACTCCAGCGACCGATTGTGTTAGCGCGCGAGTAAGTCGGAGTGTTTACTGTCGTGAAAATAGTTCAGAGTTTGATAAGCCACTGCCAGTCAGCTACCGAGGCTAGGCGACGACCAGACGAGTAGCCCTAAACACACTTTGACCCACGGGCTGACCCTTTGTCACTTTGTCGTCAGTCACCACACCACACCTCTTGTCGCCTGTTTAATATCCCCTTACGGTCCGGACCAGAATCAGGCATAGTAATTGAAATGCAAGTGTAAGTGAAAAAAAATTTTTTTTTTCGGTAAGGTAACCTAATAGAAATCACCTTACCGAAAAAGTGCACCTTTTTTTCGATAATTGTGTTTTTTTTGCCGACTTGTCTTTCAGCGAAAAAATCAATTATCAGTCATCTCAAAACCGGGAAAAAAAACACATTACCACCTGTTCACCATTGCTAATTGACAAACGATTTCTCTCTTGATAATTGGAAAGCATCTTCTTATTCGATCAGGCAAAAAAACATATTGGAGAATCATCACAAAACTGACAACATACATCCATTACTACATTGTTGACTTCTCTGATGAGGAACTAAAACGCTGGAGAGTACATTGTGCCCTTATGGTGAACATAAAACCCTCTGTATTGCTGTCTGGCGAGGCACTACAGCTCCGGAGAGCGCCGGGTGTTTTGAAAGTCCAGTCTCCCCCATCCCCAGCAAGCTGCAGCAATGCTAGAACGATGAAACTTGGAGATATGTTAGCCCAATGTGTTGTCACATCTGACTCCAAATTTCAGCACTTTAGACCCACCCACGCGGGAATGGCAGCTCGAAACGCAAGATTAGTCATTTTCTGAACCAGAAATTGACCAATTTTGCGTTTTGAGCTGCCATCCCCGCGTGGACGGGTCCAAAGTGCTGAAATTTGGAGTCAGACGTGACAACACATAGGGCTAACATACCGCAAAGTTTCATTCTTCTAGCTTTCCTACAGCTTGCTGGGGATGGGGGAGACTGGACTTTCGAAACACCTGGTACATGTGGCCCTGCCATTCCCGCGTGGACGGGTCTAAACTGCTGAAATTTGGAGCCAGATGTGCCAACACATTGGGCTAACATATCTCCAAATTTCATCCTTCTAGCTTTCCTCCAGCTTGCTGGGGATGGTGGGGGGGGGGGGCTGGACTTTGTGGTTGTGGTATCCGATTCTCTGAGTGGAACACCTGTGCTGTCACCCGTTCTATTGGCGTGCTCAAATCGGCGCCTGGTCCCATCTGGAAGCAGGGTTTATGGCGCCTATCGTTTTACCGTGAAGCGCTTTGCAGTTTTGGCACAACGTTGCGCACTCGCTTACATTGAAGAGAACGGCGTAAGCAGCGGCAATTAAAAAGTAATCTGAAACGACTTTTCCACAATGTACAATTCATACAGTCACAACCTGCCATCACTTGCAGGAAGTTAGAACATACCTACCTACACACGTGTATCAAAACGAGCAAAGTCAATTCAACTGAAGTGGAAGCTCAATGCTAAGCGACCCGCCAGTGTCAGATTCGAAACCGTATCAGTAATGTATCAAAACGGTCACACTCAATTCAATTGAAGTGGAAGCTCAACAAACGCGACCAGCCGGTGTCACAGTCGAATTCATTTGTCCACATTGTGCGACGACGGCAGCCACACTCATCCGCGGAGTGCCATTTGGCCCATTGATGACGAGAGTCACAGCTGCGGGTCCTATGGTTCAACATTGACTGTACCACACTAGGAAGCACATTATTTGACATAATGATAGAAGGAAACAACACAAGAGAGCGGAAACTTTTTAGAGGGAAAATGGGAGCTTACTAGAAGGATGTAGGCTAATTAGAGTAGTCACAGTACGTGTATTTAAGCGCCACTGATAAAGAAATTAGTCTAGTAGGCACTCAGGAAGCACATTATGTGACATAATTGTTGAAGGAAACAACATAAGAGAGTGGAAACTTTTTAGAGGGGAAGTGGGAGCTCATTAGAAGGATATAGGCTAATTAGAGTAGTCACAGTACGTGTATTTAAGCGCTACTGATAAAGAAATTAGCTTAGTAGGCACCCAGGAAGCACATTATTTGACATAATTGTAGAAGGAAACAACATAAGAGAGTGGAAACTTTTTAGAGGGGAAGTGGGATCTTGTTAGAAGGATATAGGCTAATTAGAGTAGTCACAGTACGTGTATTTAAGCGCTACTGATAAAGAAATTAGCTTAGTAGGCACCCAGGAAGCACATTATTTGACATAATTGTAGAAGGAAACAACATAAGAGAGTGGAAACTTTTTAGAGGGGAAGTGGGATCTTATTAGAAGGATGTAGGCCAATTAGAGTAGTCACAACACGCATATTTAAGCCTACACCCACCATTTTGTGTTTTCAAAATTCACTTAGCAAGAAGAATGTGCCGAATGAAAAAAAAGGCCAAAAAAAACACCTTACCAATCGTCTCTTGGTAAGCGACAAAAAAGTTGACAACTTTTTTTTCACGCAGCGGAAAACGGATTTTTTTTTTCTGGTAAGGATGTTTTTTTTCGGACCCTTAGTGAAAAAGCTTCATTTCAATCACGAAGAGAAAACTCTTGGTGAGTGAATTTTGACCATATTGATAAGTGGTTTCTCAAAAAAGCCGGTACGTCACACGCAACATCTCATGAGAATGGTCCGGACTGTAAGGGGTTAAGTCCTCAACAAGATACGCCACGAGTATAGCTGAATTTCGCATTGTGCATTGAATTCAATTCCAAATATTGCGGAATACATTTGTTTGCACCACAAACAAAGATGTCAACGAGAGAGAATGCTGCAGGTCAGTCTTGATTTGGAATTCAAATTAACTACGATAACGTATGACAATCTGAATGGAGTTTCACCCAACTTCATGCTAACCAATCAGACCTAATGGCTATTATGTCGACCAATCAACGCAATTCTTGGATGAGCCGAATTTGTCGTGGTGGCGTAGCAACCACTGACCACTACTCGTTTGTTCATTCGCTTTGGCTTTTGCAAGTTTGACTTCTGAAGTTAAAGAAGTGCCGCACTCTGCATATCGCGTTGCTGTAGTAATGCCCAAAGCTGTTTTGCCAACAGATCCGGAGATGGAATGGACATTGTTCGCTGTTCGCTCGATGCCCTGGTGAACTTTCAGCGTGACAATGGACGGAAGGTACAGTCTTTGGCCCCAAAGAGTCCCGGGGCATTCAGTGACTTTCTCTTTATCTCGCTGAGTAGCGTTCCGCGAACAAGCTGTGTGTGTAAAAAGTTCAACTTATCCAATTGTTTTGACCATCCTGGATGGGATGGTAAGGATGGCACGATCATACGATGGCAATCCTCTCAGAGGGGACACAGGCTTTTTCTCTGCTTACCTAAGATCACTGCTTTTGCCATCCTCGCAGAGGGGACACGGGATTCTGCTCCGTGACGCTTATGTTTGCTCCCATGACACCTCAGATTTATGTATTTTGTACGCAGTCAGGCGTCATTTTAGGGTATTTCTCTGCTAGGCAGATTCTCGTACCGCATTTTGCATGTCACAGTATCGACCACTGCTAGTACTAGCGAGTATCTATTTCACTTTTCTGGCTCACAGACTACCGCTTCTAATGCATAGGAATGGCTTTCCACTCAGACTACAGACATACCTGTAACGCTGGGGGGGGGGGGGGGGGGGGGGGGGGGGGGACCCCCCCCCCCCCCCTGGCCGGAGACCTCCCCCCCCCCCCCCCCCCCCCCCTACCCCCCCCCCCCTACCCAGCCCGAAAGACCCCCTCCCAAAAATTGCTAAATTTTCGCCTGCGGCGCTTAAAAATGGCCACGTTTTCGCCTGCGGCGCTATATTTAAGCTGTTTTTCATCAAAATGAAGCGGTTTTTGGAACTTTTTACCCTAATTTTGCAAAATTTCCTTACTTTTTTGCCAACTTTTCAGATTATTTTGATCCCCCTCCTCAGTTTTGGAAACCCCCCCCCCCCCCCCCCCCCCCCAAAATCCGGATTACCCCCCCCCCCCCGCCCCGAGGGGGCGCGTTACAGGTATGACTACAGATCAGGCTCAAGGCTAAAGCCCCTGCTAGCACATATCAGTATCTTTTCGCTCATTTACAGCTCATGGCGAAACACTACTTGCACGCAGAGTATACACAACTGGGGATCTATAGCAGAGGGATGCGACGCATTGCAAAGCAGCAACCTACCTAGCTCATGGCGTCGTCAGCTCAGAGCTGAAGCCCTGCTAGCACATATCAGTATCTTTTCGCTCATTTATGGCTCATGGCGAAACACTAGTTGCGTGCAGAGTATACACAACTGGGGGTCTATAGCAGAGGGATGCGACGCATTGCAAAGCAGCAACCTACCTAGCTCACAGCGTCTTCGGCTCAAAGCTAAAGCCCCTGCTAGCACATATAGGCGTGTGAGCGGCCCTTGCCAGAGGCCCTGAGGCTTGGGACCTGGTCCCAAACCACCTCCGCCCCACCTAACTTTCCACTGAGTCAATTTGCGACTTGGTGTATTTATGGTTGCTTGTACTGTAGTGCAGAGTCTGTGTCGTCTCTGTTGGGAGTTGTGAGAGCACAGCGTGAGTCAGAGAGCGGTGTGGCATGTGAGCGGCCCTTGCCAGAGGCCCTGAGGCTTGGGACCTGGTCCCAAACCACCTCCGCCCCACCAAACTTTCTACTAAGTCAATTTGCGACTTGGTGTATTTATCGTCGCTTGTACTGTAGTGCAGAGTCTGTGACATCTCTGTTGGGAGTTGTGAGAGCACAGCGTGAGTCAGAGAGTGGTGTGGCATGTGAGCGGCCCTTGCCAGAGGCCCTGAGGCTTGGGACCTGGTCCCAAACCGCCTCCGCTCCACCAAACTTTCTACTGAGTCAATTTGCAACTGGGTGTATTTATGGTTGCTTGTACTGTAGTGCAGAATCTGTGCCGTCTCTGTTGGGTGTTGTGAGAGCACAGCGTGAGTCAGAGAGTGGTGTGGCGTGTGAGCGGTCCTTGCCAGAGGCCCTGAGGCTTGGGACCTGGTCCCAAACCACCTGCGCCCCACCAAACTTTCTACTGAGTCAATTTGCGACTTGGTGTATTTATGGTCGCTTGTACTGTAGTGTAGAGTCTGTGACATCTCCGTTGGGAGTTGTGAGAGCACAGCGTGAGTCAGAGAGTGGTGTGGGGTGTGAGCGGCCCTTGCCAGAGGCCCTGAGTCTTGGGACCAGGTCCCAAACCACCTCCGCCCCACCAAACTTTCTACTGAGTCAATTTGCGACTTGGTGTATTTATGGTCGCTTGTAATGTAGTGCAGAATCTGTATCGTCTCTGTTGGGAGTTGTGAGAGCACAGCGTGAGTCAGAGAGTGGTGTGGCGTGTGAGCGGCCCTTGCCAGAGGCCCTGAGGCTTGGTATATGGTCCCAAACCACCTCCGCTCCACCAAACTTTCTACTGAGTCAATTTGCGACTTGGTGTATTTATGGTCGCTTGTACTGTAGTGCAGAGTCTGTGACATCTCTGTTGGGAGTTGTGAGAGCACAGCGTGAGTCAGAGAGTGGTGTGGCGTGTGAGCGGCCCTTGCCAGAGGCCCTGAGGCTTGGGACCTGGTCCCAAACCACCTCCGCCCCACCAAACTTTCTACTGAGTCAATTTGCGACTTGGTGTATTTATGGTCGCTTGTACTGTAGTGCAGAGTCTGTGACATCTCTGTTGGGAGTTGTGAGAGCACAGCGTGAGTCAGAGAGTGGTGTGGCGTGTGAGCGGCCCTTGCCAGAGACCCTGAGGCTTGGGACCTGGTCCCAAACCGCCTCCGCCCGACCAAACTTTCTACTGAGTCAATTTGCGACTTGGTGTATTTATGGTCGCTTGTACTGTAGTGCAGAATCTGTATCGTCTCTGTTGGGAGTTGTGAGAGCACAGCGTGAGTCAGAGAGTGGTGTGGCGTGTGAGCGGCCCTTGCCAGAGGCCCTGAGGCTTGGGAATTGGTCCCAAACCGCCTCCGCTCCACCAAACTTTCTACTGAGTCAATTTGCAACTGGGTGTATTTATGGTTGCTTTTACTGTAGTGCAGAGTCTGTGACATCTCTGTTGGGAGTTGTGAGAGCACAGCGTGAGTCAGAGAGTGGTGTGGCGTGTGAGCGGCCCTTGCTAGAGACCCTGAGGCTTGGGACCTGGTCCCAAACCACCTCTGCCCCACCAAACTTTCTACTCAGTCAATAAGCGACTGGGTGTATTTATGGTTGCTTGTACTGTAGTGCAGAGTCTGTGACATCTCTGTTGGGAGTTGTGAGAGCACAGCGTAAGTCAGAGAGTGGTGTGGCGCGTGAGGGGCCCTTGCCAGAGGCCCTGAGGCTTGGTATATGGTCCCAAACCACCTCCGCTCCACCAAACTTTCTACTTAGTCAATTTGCGAGTTGGTGTATTTATGGTCGCTTGTGCTGTAGTGCAGAGTCTGTGACATCTCTGTTGGGAGTTGTGAGAGCACAGCGTGAGTCAGAGAGTGGTGTGGCGTGTGAGCGGCCCTTGCCAGAGGCCCTGAGTCTTGGGACCAGGTCCCAAACCACCTCCGCCTCACCAAACTTTCTACTAAGTCAATTTGCGACTTGGTGTATTTATGGTTGCTTGTACTGTAGTGCAGAGTCTGTGACATCTCTGTTGGGAGTTGTGAGAGCACAGCATGAGTCTGAGAGTGGTGTGGCGTGTGAGCGGCCCTTGCCAGAGATGAGGCTTGGGACCTGGTCCCAAACCACCTCCGCCCCACCAAACCTTCTACTGAGTCAATTTGCGACTGGGTGTATTTATGGTTGCTTGTACTGTAGTGCAGAGTCTGTGACATCTCTGTTGGGAGTTGTGAGAGCACAGCATGAGTCAGAGAGTGGTGTGGCGTGTGAGCGGCCCTTGCCAGAGACCCTGAGGCTTGGGACCTGGTCCCAAACCACCTCTGCCCCACCAAACTTTCTACTCAGTCAATAAGCGACTGGGTGTATTTATGGTTGCTTGTACTGTAGTGCAGAGTCTGTGACATCTCTGTTGGGAGTTGTGAGAGCACAGCGTAAGTCAGAGAGTGGTGTGGCGCGTGAGGGGCCCTTGCCAGAGGCCCTGAGGCTTGGTATATGGTCCCAAACCACCTCCGCTCCACCAAACTTTCTACTTAGTCAATTTGCAACTGGGTGTATTTATGGTTGCTTGTACTGTAGTGCAGAATCTGTGCCGTCTCTGTTGGGTGTTGTGAGAGCACAGCGTGAGTCAGAGAGTGGTGTGGCGTGTGAGCGGTCCTTGCCAGAGGCCCTGAGGCTTGGGACCTGGTCCCAAACCACCTGCGCCCCACCAAACTTTCTACTGAGTCAATTTGCGACTGGGTGTATTTATGGTCGCTTGTACTGTAGTGCAGAGTCTGTGACATCTCTGTTGGGAGTTGTGAGAGCACAGCGTGAGTCAGAGAATGGTGTGGCGTGTGAGGGGCCCTTGCCAGAGGCCCTGAGGCTTGGTATATGGTCCCAAACCACCTCCGCTCCACCAAACTTTCTACTGAGTCAATTTGCGACTTGGTGTATTTATGGTCGCTTGTACTGTAGTGTAGAGTCTGTGACATCTCCGTTGGGAGTTGTGAGAGCACAGCGTGAGTCAGAGAGTGGTGTGGGGTGTGAGCGGCCCTTGCCAGAGGCCCTGAGTCTTGGGACCAGGTCCCAAACCACCTCCGCTCCACCAAACTTTCTACTGAGTCAATTTGCGACTTGGTGTATTTATGGTCGCTTGTAATGTAGTGCAGAATCTGTATCGTCTCTGTTGGGAGTTGTGAGAGCACAGCGTGAGTCAGAGAGTGGTGTGGCGTGTGAGCGGCCCTTGCCAGAGGCCCTGAGGCTTGGTATATGGTCCCAAACCACCTCCGCTCCACCAAACTTTCTACTGAGTCAATTTGCGACTTGGTGTATTTATGGTCGCTTGTACTGTAGTGCAGAGTCTGTGACATCTCTGTTGGGAGTTGTGAGAGCACAGCGTGAGTCAGAGAGTGGTGTGGCGTGTGAGCGGCCCTTGCCAGAGGCCCTGAGTCTTGGGACCAGGTCCCAAACCACCTCCGCCCCACCACACTTTCTACTGAGTCAATTTGCGACTTGGTGTATTTATGGTCGCTTGTACTGTAGTGCAGAGTCTGTGACATCTCTGTTGGGAGTTGTGAGAGCACAGCGTGAGTCAGAGAGTGGTGTGGCGTGTGAGCGGCCCTTGCCAGAGGCCCTGAGTCTTGGGACCAGGTCCCAAACCACCTCCGCCCCACCACACTTTCTACTGAGTCAATTTGCGACTGGGTGTATTTATGGTCGCTTGTACTGTAGTGCAGAGTCTGTGACATCTCTGTTGGGAGTTGTGAGAGCACAGCGTGAGTCAGAGAATGGTGTGGCGTGTGAGGGGCCCTTGCCAGAGGCCCTGAGGCTTGGTATATGGTCCCAAACCACCTCCGCTCCACCAAACTTTCTACTGAGTCAATTTGCGACTTGGTGTATTTATGGTCGCTTGTACTGTAGTGTAGAGTCTGTGACATCTCCGTTGGGAGTTGTGAGAGCACAGCGTGAGTCAGAGAGTGGTGTGGGGTGTGAGCGGCCCTTGCCAGAGGCCCTGAGTCTTGGGACCAGGTCCCAAACCACCTCCGCTCCACCAAACTTTCTACTGAGTCAATTTGCGACTTGGTGTATTTATGGTCGCTTGTAATGTAGTGCAGAATCTGTATCGTCTCTGTTGGGAGTTGTGAGAGCACAGCGTGAGTCAGAGAGTGGTGTGGCGTGTGAGCGGCCCTTGCCAGAGGCCCTGAGGCTTGGTATATGGTCCCAAACCACCTCCGCTCCACCAAACTTTCTACTGAGTCAATTTGCGACTTGGTGTATTTATGGTCGCTTGTACTGTAGTGCAGAGTCTGTGACATCTCTGTTGGGAGTTGTGAGAGCACAGCGTGAGTCAGAGAGTGGTGTGGCGTGTGAGCGGCCCTTGCCAGAGGCCCTGAGTCTTGGGACCAGGTCCCAAACCACCTCCGCCCCACCACACTTTCTACTGAGTCAATTTGCGACTTGGTGTATTTATGGTCGCTTGTACTGTAGTGCAGAGTCTGTGACATCTCTGTTGGGAGTTGTGAGAGCACAGCGTGAGTCAGAGAGTGGTGTGGCGTGTGAGCGGCCCTTGCCAGAGACCCTGAGGCTTGGGACCTGGTCCCAAACCGCCTCCGCCCGACCAAACTTTCTACTGAGTCAATTTGCGACTTGGTGTATTTATGGTCGCTTGTACTGTAGTGCAGAATCTGTATCGTCTCTGTTGGGAGTTGTGAGAGCACAGCGTGAGTCAGAGAGTGGTGTGGCGTTTGAGCGGCCCTTGCCAGAGGCCCTGAGGCTTGGTATATGGTCCCAAACCGCCTCCGCTCCACCAAACTTTCTACTGAGTCAATTTGCAACTGGGTGTATTTATGGTTGCTTGTACTGTAGTGCAGAGTCTGTGACATCTCTGTTGGGAGTTGTGAGAGCACAGCGTGAGTCAGAGAGTGGTGTGGCGTGTGAGCGGCCCTTGCCAGAGACCCTGAGGCTTGGGACCTGGTCCCAAACCACCTCTGCCCCACCAAACTTTCTACTCAGTCAATAAGCGACTGGGTGTATTTATGGTTGCTTGTACTGTAGTGCAGAGTCTGTGACATCTCTGTTGGGAGTTGTGAGAGCACAGCGTAAGTCAGAGAGTGGTGTGGCGCGTGAGGGGCCCTTGCCAGAGGCCCTGAGGCTTGGTATATGGTCCCAAACCACCTCCGCTCCACCAAACTTTCTACTTAGTCAATTTGCGAGTTGGTGTATTTATGGTCGCTTGTGCTGTAGTGCAGAGTCTGTGACATCTCTGTTGGGAGTTGTGAGAGCACAGCGTGAGTCAGAGAGTGGTGTGGCGTGTGAGCGGCCCTTGCCAGAGGCCCTGAGTCTTGGGACCAGGTCCCAAACCACCTCCGCCACACCAAACTTTCTACTAAGTCAATTTGCGACTTGGTGTATTTATGGTTGCTTGTACTGTAGTGCAGAGTCTGTGACATTTCTGTTGGGAGTTGTGAGAGCACAGCATGAGTCAGAGAGTGGTGTGGCGTGTGAGCGGCCCTTGCCAGAGATGAGGCTTGGGACCTGGTCCCAAACCACCTCCGCCCCACCAAACTTTCTACTGAGTCAATTTGCGACTGGGTGTATTTATGGTTGCTTGTACTGTAGTGCAGAGTCTGTGACATCTCTGTTGGGAGTTGTGAGAGCACAGCGTGAGTCAGAGAGTGGTGTGGTGTGTGAGCGGCCCTTGCCAGAGGTCCTGAGGCTTGGGACCTGGGCCCAAACCGCCTCCGCCCCACCAAACTTTATAGTGAGTCAATTTGCGACTTGGTGTATTTATGGTCGCTTGTACTGTAGTGCAGAATCTGTATCGTCTCTGTTGGGAGTTGTGAGAGCACAGCGTGAGTCAGAGAGTGGTGTGGCGTGTGAGCGGCCCTTGCCAGAGACCCTGAGGTTTGGGATCTGGTCCCAAACCACCTCCGCCCCACCTAACTTTCTACTGAGGCAATTTGCGACTGGGTTGGGAGGCGATGAGTGGTCCTTAGAAGCTTTTGAGGTGGTTGCGAATCGTTTGCAAATGACACTTGCTTTGACCCACGCTTGGTCATGACAACATTTGTCAGAAAACTAACTATCGCACAGCTATAAGCCTATGTTGGCGTGGGGTCGACCAGAAGTCTTATAGGACGGTTAGCATGATCTGAAACTCTGTTGATCTGAAACGCTGCTGCTGAAGCACGTATGACTGTTGTAGAGGGCACCGTAAACCCTCCTTGATTGACAGGCTTAGATAAAGAAGAGCCTGTGAGTTCAATTGGCCAACGATGCTACTGCGAGAGGTCCCCTGTGACAAACAAATCGCCCATATCTTCCCTTGCAATCAAGCTGCACAATACAAAACACGTAAACTGTGAGGCAGCAAGGTAATAATCACAGTGGATAATTACAACTGTGATATAGCATAGTAATATTCCGTGTCCCCACTGACAGCAAGGCGGATTTATATGATTTGAAAAATGCCAGTCAAGATGGCACGAAAATCACAGAATGTCAAAGAATCGATTTTCTGTGACCCCTCAGATCGCCCTACAAGCGACCCGATGTGGCGGAATCCGGTCGATGGTCAAAACAATTGGTTATGCCTTGTGTCTGTCAAATTTTGGTGAACAGTATTTTGAACTTTGTACACATCGTTAGCCGCATCTGGAGGGATTATTATGAGAACGTGTACCTTTATTCCAAATGCAGCTATCCCCACGATACGGTTGTCTGTACATCTGATCTAAAGCTCAGTGATATCGCCGCGTTCGCTATATGTTATCGGCATGATACGACGCCGTTTATATGATGTTTCCTACTTGTGTGATCTTGGCTTATTCAATAAGCAAAAGTTTTGCAGTCTACGAAAGTTTGGACATTTCTATCAAATTTCGCATTTGCAAACATTTTCTTTTGTGTTACAAATTATCTGTTGTCTACGCCCTTTCCATTTCTGAAGAAATTTCGCCCCTAGTCCATCAGACAAAAATGTTGATTTGCGACATTTCTAAATTTTATTTCTAAATATCTTGAAATTTCAGTTTATTAAAACTGTGAAACTACGTCACAATTTCTTGTTGACATACGGCTTTATCATTTCTGCATTCACATTTGTCAATAAATGACGTTCTATTTTTGTCAATTTATGGAATTTTGACGAATATTCCCAAATTTCTGTTAAATTCCGCACTTGCAAAAAATTTCTTTTGTGTTACAAATTATCTGTTGTCTACGCCTTTTCCATTTCTAAAGAAATTTCGCCGCTAGTCCATCAGACGAAAATGTCGATTTTCGACATTCTTGAATTTTAATTTTAAATATCTTGAAATTGCAGTTTATTAAATCTGTGAAACCATGTCACAAATTCTTATTGACGCATGGCCTTATTATTTCTGCATCCACGTTCGTCCATAAGTGACGTTCTATTACTGTCAGTTTGTGGAATTTTGACAAATAATCGCGTATTTCTATTAAATTCCGCATTTACAAAAAATTTCTGTTTTGTTACAAAGTATCCTCTGTCTATGCCCTTTCCATTTCTGAAGAAATTTCAACTCTAGCTCATCAGACGAAAAAGTCAATTTTCGACATTTTGGAATTTTAATCGCGAATATCTCGAAAGTGCGAAATTAGCAACAGAAACGGACATCGGATCCGTACTCAGCGACCTTGACTCTACTTAACCACATATGTCACATATCTTACTTAAGTGCGACGGACACACACACACACACACAGACATTGTCGTCCGTATATATACACCTCGCCGCGCTGAGGCGCGGCGAAAAAAGCGTTCCTCCAGCGTTCCCCAGACTGGCCGCCGAAAAGTTTGGCTGCCAAGAAAAACAAGTCTCTTTTAAAAAGCGGAGTGGTTTTGAGCTTAGAATTTTTACTGAGATTGTAGCAAGGCCCTTTCCGGTTTCGTGCAGCGTCTTTGACTCTCCTCGCGACTACACTTTTTGGAGTGGTCTTGCTACGCAACATTGGTATCGCTCGGGTTTAATTCTTTACACCAAGAAAATCATCTTTTAAGACTAAATTTTAAAAAAGGCACTGGAATCTAACGCAAAACTACAGGTTAATTGTGAGCATGACTTGATGTTGGCTTGCAGTGACCTCTTCAGCGATGTCAAGACCGCCGCTCTGCAACGCACGAGTGCCAAGATATAACAAACCAAAATCTGTAGTTTTCATCGCGTTTTGATTACTGTAGCCCTCTCATTGACCTTTTGAAACTTTTTGTTGTCGGATTCTTGCTCAGGAGGTCGAGCGCTTCATTTTGATATGCGATTCGACTAGGTTCGATGAAGTTTTGACTTTTCGCGGACATTACTTCGGGATACTGTAGCGCGCAATTTTTAAAACTTGTTATTATTTCGACGTCACAGTTCGCGAGAGTAGTCCGAGGGCTACCCGTCGATGTGTCGAACTCAACCCAGCGACGTCAGACAAGCGAGTTATTAAGCCCGAAGCAAGCGTGTCGTTTCCAATTTTCGACGCGTTTTGTTACTGTAGCTCTCTGTTTAAACTTTTAAAATCTTTTGTTGTCGGATTCGTGCTCAGGAGCTCGAGCGCTTCACTTTGATATGCGATTTGACTAGCTTCGGTCAACTTTTGTCTTAAAATGGACCCCACTTTGGGATACTGTAGCGCGCGAGTTTGAAAACTTATTTCAGTTTCGACCACTCAGACGGCGAGAGGACTCCGCAGGCTACTCGACGATGTCTCAAACTCCACCCTACGACGTCGTACGAGCGAGTTATTAAGCCCGAAGCTAGCGTGACGCACGTACGTACGTACGTACGCACGTACCGTACGCACGTACGTACGTACAGTCGTTCTCAGAAGAATTGCACCTCTACGGATCCGTTTGGATCCGTCTGGATCCAAACGGATACCAAGCGACCCGTCTTGGTCTGCGCTGATTGGCTGACGCCAATTAAACGCCCATCGCGTTATGCGGGGGCCCGAGCCGGCCTTTCGCTTCGCGTCCCTTTCCGCCCCCCCCCCCCCCCCCCCTTCTCTCCCACCCCACCGCCATCGGTGAGATACGTGGGAAGGGACTACAGTGTGTGCCTTCATCCCTACCCTGCTCCCTCCTTTGGTGCGCGCTCACGGTCACTACACTGTGCACCAATGTGCACAATCGCGACCGCTAACTAGCCCCACATCAAGTCTTCTCCACACTCCATGGCGTCATTTTGAGAATAGTCCAACGATGGAAATTGGCCGGTCAAAAAGAATTCTTCCCTCTTACAAATTCTGTGTGGTCTTTTCTGAAACTGACCGCACCTACTCAGTTGCCGAGGCGAAGCAGCTAAATAAGAAAACTTTCGATAGTGGAGACGAGGTCGAGGTGACATGTGAGAAGTATGGGACATTCGCGGCCGTGGTGAAGTTTGCCACAAATGACTACGCCGCCGCACATCGCGAAAGGGACGATTTGACTGCCGAATTGGTAGCTGAGCAGCAGCAGCATGACGACTTGGAAACTGGTCCATTAGAAGAAGACGACAACCCCTCTTTTCAAGGTGGCCAGACAGACAACTTGGTATCGTCGACTGATAGCGCAGAGCAGCCAACGGAAGGACAGACAACAGCTCAGAAGGTGTAGTTATTAAAACATATAATAGATTTTTGCTATATACTGGTGTGTATGTAGGTATGTAGGCCTTCACCCCAGTTGGAAGACGTGGTGCTTTGTGGATGCAGTTACGTCATTTTCAGGGCTCCAGTGAGAATATGTGTGAGGACGCCAGACAAGAAGAGAATGAGACTCGCCTACCGCAACAAATGATTGCTTCTGCCAAGGTGGGAAGGAGGTTTCTCAGATACAATGTGCCAGAAAGATTCGTTTATCTAGGGGGGGTGGGGGGCATAACGGGGGGGGGAGGGAAGGCGGCCTGGAGTAAAGGGGGAGGGGGAGGGGGGGGGGGGGGGTGATTGGGATTTGAGGAGTGGGTAATAAATCAGAGGTGTGCGGTGGAAATATACCTACAGGGAACCAGTGGCAAGGCAAGAAGGCTGGCTCGTGGAGGAGGCATTCGAATCTTGAGTGTCCATACCCCCAAGGAGAGTTCTGCACCTTCGCAGGACTACGTCGACCCATACGAATTTCCTCTTCGCCAGGAGGCTGTCTCCCAGCAGAAACAGCAGAAGCGGTTCCGGGACAAGCCGCTTTATGCTCAGTCGGCCGACTTCCATGACGAGGTCGTCGCCATGAAAACGTCAATTGACAGTCTGCGCCAAGATTTGAAGGATGGCCTTTCGGACATCAACCAGTCAATTAAGCAGGGATTGGAGAACATTGGCACCATTCTGTCGAGCGGCTTCCAGCAGCTGGCACTTTCATCGCAAGAACGTGGCCAAGAATCTGGGGCGC
Organism: Linhomoeus sp. GSCO2_2; assembly: GCA_030248115.1. Lineage (NCBI taxonomy): Eukaryota > Metazoa > Nematoda > Chromadorea > Monhysterida > Linhomoeidae > Linhomoeus > Linhomoeus sp. GSCO2_2. The sequence continues at coordinate 27,451 of JASAMZ010000404.1, read as the reverse complement.
GGAACAACTTTGGCCACCAAGCAAGATCGCCAGATCAAGCGACAGCTGAGCGCCCTGCACATGAACAGAGAAATGACGCGCAGCAGCATACGGATCCATTCACTGCTCAGTGGTTTGGAGAGCCGTCACATGAGGTTGGTTGCATTATGTACCTTTGACGGTGCGAGGGAGGAAGGGGGGGTGGGGGGTGTGGGAGGGAGAGAGGGGATGGGATGGAAGGGAGGCAGGGATGAAAGAAAGGAGAGACGTAGGTAGGAAAGGGGAGGGGGAGAATCAAGAGAGGAGTGAGTATTGAGAGATACAGGGGAGAAGGAGGCCTGAAAATGAATTGCTAGCATTCCAGGCTGCACAAGTGGCGCCAACAAGCGCACGTACGCACGCCGAGCTCTTGATAGGGTTCGCTCGGCTGAGGCCGAGCGAAACAAGCTGCGTGTGTAAAAAGTTCAACCTATACTTTGTGCCTGTCAAATCTTGGTGAAGAGTATAGTGAGTTTCATTCGCATAATTAGCCGTACATATCTAGAGAAGGTATCTTGAAAACGTGTACCACTATTTAAATGCAGCTATTACCACGATACGGTTGTCTGTACAACTGATCTAAAGCTCAGGTGATATCGCCGCGTTCGCTATATGGTATCGGCATGATACGACGCCGTTGATCTGAAGTTTTATGCCTGTGGGATTACGCCACATCGAACAAAAATACTTGCCAACTGTTTGGTGCAGTCGTTCTCTACCAGGAATTTCGCTTGGTTGCGTATTTCTGCGTTATGACGCTTTTGTCAATTTGTAGAATTTTGGCAAATTGTGGCGTATTTCTATACAATTGCTCTTTCCATTTCTGAAGAAATTTCGCCGCTAGTCCATCAGGGGACAAAGTCGATTTTCGACATTTTTACATTTTAATTGTAAATATCTCTAAATTGCTATATTTCAAAACTGTAGAACACGTCACAAATTCTTATTAGATTACATGTCACAAATTCTTATTAACGCCTGTCGATGTGTCAGTGGCATGTCTGCACCAGAGAAATTTCAAGCAAGCTTTCGGCCCACTATCGGAGCCGTCGTCAGGCACTTCTCACGTGAGCATATAAGCCAGACAAAAGAATTTTTTGTGAATGTGAAATTTAATAGAAATACACAATTGTTTATCATAATTTCATGAATTGACAAAAATAGAACGTCATTCATTAACGAATGTGAATTTTAGGAAAGTTCCCCCCCCCCCCCCCCCCCTAGTGGGGGGTAAGGACAGGTGAATTTGTTCGGGGTAAAGTTGAACAGGCTGTGTATCTCAGATGACTTCTCAGCCTCTAAGCTACACGAACAAATTCAGCATGCTCTGCTCACACGCACGACGGTTCTCACATAGGCGCAACGCGCATGCGGGTACGCGCCTCACTCACCCGTCACCACTGACGAAACGCGAGTAGGTGTGTACCACTGCAGCACTCAAACAACGCAACGTATGCAGTAAGCGCAGCGCAACATGTGCAAGTGCAAAACGACCCCCCCCCCCCAACCCCTCACCCCCCCCCCCCCCCCCCTCACCCACCCACATTCCTACGTCAACAGGCGCCGTGCGTCCGTGCACCCACTAACCCACGCGCATAGACAGTGCCATGCCATCACATGCCAACACGATGTATCGAATCGAAGTACTTAGGACTTGGTGCTAATTCAGAGCTGCACTGCTCACTCTGAAGCGAGTTTGGCACCCGCAAACAGAGCACGCTGAATTTGTTCGTGTAGCTTAGAGGCTGAGAAGTCATCTGAGATACACAGCCTGTTCAACTTTACCCCGAACAAATTCACCTGTCCTTACCCCCCCCTCGGGGGGGGGGGGGAACTTTCCTAAAATACACTCCCTGTCCATGTCCACGAAGTGGACACCTTCGGCGGGGGGGCGGGGGGGATCAGGGTTGGGGTGGGGGGGGGGGGGGGGGAGGGGGCGGGGAGGGGAGGGGTTCCTCCTCACGGACAGGTTTGCAGGAGTGGGTACCATTGAGGTCATGAGCAAAGGGCAGCTCAAATCCAGAAACAAACACTGGATTCGTGTTCTGTGTCCTCGAAAACCCCACAGGAGGTTGGATGGACAGACAGGTCTAGCCTCAGGAGGTTGGCTGCACAGACAGCTATACGACTATACGAATTACGATTTCGTCATAACGTCATTCTGTCACCCACCACTCTTCTAGAGTCCACCCACAACACCTCCAATACATATCACCACTCTACAGTTCATTTCGACATTGACTATACGAATTTATGATTTCGTCATAATGTCATTCTGTCACCCACCACCCTTCTAGAGTCCACCCACAACACCTCCAATACATATCACCACTCTACAGTACATTTCGACATTGACTATACAAATTTACGATTTCATCATAATGTCATTCTGTCACCCACCACCCTTCTAGAGTCCATCCACAACACCTCCAATACATATCACCACTCTACAATTCATTTCGACATTGACTATACGAATTTATGATTTTGTCATAATGTCATTCTGTCACCCACCACCCTTCTAGAGTCCACCCACGACACCTCCAATACATATCACCACTTGACCAATCATTTCGACATCGACTATACGAATTTACGATTTCGTCATAATGTCATTCTGTCACCCACCACCCTTCTAGAGTCCATCTACCTGGCCTCCGGGTGGGCTGCACCTATGAAAATCACACGTGAAAATTTGGCAAAATAGGGCCGAACGAACTACCGAAAATCGAAGAATTCCACAATTATGTACAAATTTCGCGATTTAATTTCGCGGCTTGATTTCCAATTCTCAGCGCAAACCTTTATACAAGCGACCAACCAAAAACGAGAAGGACGAGTCTGCCTCTTCGCTTGTGCCGCATGCCTGAGGCCCAGTAGACGATGATTCGGCCTGCAGACCCGGCTCGGACGCCCTCGATGACGACAGCAGCTCGCTGGCCAGCCGTTCGAACGCCGCCTGGACAAAACATCACAAATGGGTTCCGGATTGAGAATGCATGAAAATTCAGTATTGCATCATGAAATTTGGGACTAGGGCTGAATTACCGAAAATGTAAAGAATTCCACAATTTGGCACATATTTTTGCGATTTTCCGATGCCAAAGCGGAAGTACACGGTGTACTTCGATGAAAGAAAATGCAAAAGCAAACTCAACCTTCGCCTCAGCTGCAGAATACCCCAATTGTTTCTCTGCTTCTCGGCAGAACGTCCTCTTTCTGTTCTTCCTTTGCTTATGGCATTTTTGAACAGTACCAAACAAGTGTAATTCGGATGAGTTCCTCTCCATTTCTTTGAATAGAAGCCGCTTTTTATACTCCACAAAAAAGTGTGGAGTATATAGCGATTGTGCGCGAAACGCAGTAATTTGGATCGGATGGGGTTCGCGCGTAATCTGGGGTATTTTGGGATGTAGATCACGAATTCAGCATTGCTTTTGCGATTGAGAGTGTCAGGAGGCCACAACAGCAGAAGAGTCACCGTGCGTAGGAGTCCAAATTTGTGGAGTATACTGCGTCCCCCGGACGACTTGCCTGGTTTGCTGAAAAATCTGCGACAATTCGACTGACTGCCGAATTCAACACTGAGTTTGAAATTGCCGAGTCAGCGCCGTTTTCCTCATATTTTACGCACTACGGCGAAGTGGCAATCTATTTTACTCTATATTTTACGCACTCAGGGGCACTCATTACGGTAGGGACTTTGTAGTAGCGGGCGCGAGCGCGGGATCCACTTTGTTGTTTTGGTAGCGAAATGTGACGGTAACACAATAATGCGACGTCGCACTGCCCGATACAATGGTATACCTACATGACAGTACGATAGAGGGAGAACAGACATGACGCCGCGGTGCCAGAAGAAACATACACGAGTAGGAGCCCCTGCAGGAGCCCTTGTCTGCAAGAAACCCAGATCACAGAACTAACATTCATATTCTGCGTCCTCGTGACCGCCAGATACAACTGTTAAGTTAACTCGATTTAGAAAATTCTATCCCAGTACCGAAAATTTGGCTGGCCGGGCGCCGAGAACAGGCAAAGGGCAGCTCGAATCCAGAAACAAACACTGAATTCGAGTTCTGTGCCCTCGAAAACCCCAGAGACAACTGTAAACTCGATTGTCAGAATTTGACCGCAGGACCCAAAATTTGACTGACCGGACACTGAAATTGGCAAATGGCACCCCGAATCACGAAACACCCCCCAGACTTGTGTTCAGCGTCGTCGAAAACCCCAGAAACAACTGTAAACTCAATTTTGAAAATTTCGGCCCGGGACCCAAAAATTCGTGCTCGGCAGGACTTTTGTCACCGCGTAACTTCTTACTGGGGTGACTTAGAAAGATGAAATGTTTTACACATTTATTCACCCTATGGTGGTCTAGACCGGATCACTTCGATTGGCGCTCCAGCCTGCACCAGTAGAGCTCGGCCGTCTTGAGCCAGGCCCCGGACCTGTACTCAGCCAGACTTTTGTCACCGCGTAACTTTTTACTGGGGTGGCTTAGAAAGATGAAATGTTTTACACATTTATTCACCCTATGGTGGTCTAGACCGGATCACTTCGATTGGCGCTCCAGCCTGCACCAGTAGAGCTCGGCCGTCTTGAGCCAGGCCCCGGACCTGTACTCAGCTGGACTTTTGTCACCGCGTAACTTTTTACTGGGGTGACTTAGAAAGATGAAATGTTTTACACATTTATTCACCCTATGGTGGTCTAGACCGGATCACAAAGACTGGCGCTCCAGCCTGCACCAGTAGAGCTCGGCGTATACAACTTGGGACTTAGCCAAAATTTCGACCATTATTTTAATCGGGCCCCACGGCCGCAACACTTAACCGGTCAGCGAGATTTTTTAACATAAAAAATGCGATTAGTGGGCGGCTCCAACGAGCCATCAACCGTTCCCCTAGCTACTACCGTTCACGAGCACGAGGCCGATAACCTTGCGATTAGACGAAGATTGCTGAATTTTTCGACAGTTTATGTTTAATATCTCGGGAACCACCCAACCGATTTGGCTGAAATTTTAGCACAATACTTCTTGTTACTATGAACAACTATGGTGAAAATTTCAGCCCGATCGGTTAAGTCTACCTATATGACGTAGTACTAACCCCTAGTCCCCGGGGGCGCACTGGCCCCCGGCCGAACAAATTGGGTTGAGCGCTTACGCGCTCAACCCGATGCAGAAATGGTACGGCCGCATGTCAACAAGAATTTGTGACACAGTTTTGCAGTTTTAATAAATCGCAATTTCGAGATATTTAGAATTAAAATATGAAAATGTCAAAAATCGACTTTTTTCGCTCGGCCTCAGCCGAGCGAACCCTATCAAGAGCTCGGCGTGCGTACGTACGTACGTACGTGCGTGCGTATGTACGTGGGTCACGCTCGCTTCGGGCTTAATAACTCGCTCGTCCGACGTCGTAGGAAGGAGTTTGAGATATCGTCGAGTAGCCCGCGGACTCCTCTCGCCATCTGAGTGTTCAAAACTGAAATAAGTTTTTAAACTCGTGCGCTACAGTATCCGAAAGTGGGGTCCATTTTAAGACAAAAGTTGACCGAAGCTAGTCAAATCGCATATCAAAGTGAAGCGCTCGAGCTCCTGAGCACGAATCCGACAACAAAAAGTTTCAAAAGTTTAAACAGAGAGCTACAGTAACCAAAACGCGTCGAAAATTGGAAACGACACGCTTGCTTCGGGCTTAATAAGTCGCTTGTCTGACGTCGCTGGGTTGAGTTCGACACATCGACGGGTAGCCCTCGGACTACTCTCGCGAACTGTGACGTCGAAATAATAACAAGTTTTAAAAATTGCGCGCTACAGTATCCCGAAGTAATGTCCGCGAAAAGTCAAAACTTCATCGAACCTAGTCAAATCGCATATCAAAATGAAGCGCTCGACCTCCTGAGCAAGAATCCGACAACAAAAAGTTTCAAAAAGTCAATGAGAGGGCTACAGTAACCAAAACGCGATGAAAACTGCAGATTTTGGTTTGTTATATCTTGGCACTCGTGCGTTGCAGAGCGGCGGTCTTGACATCGCTGAAGAGGTCACTGCAAGCCAACATCAAATCATGCTCACAATTAACCTGTAGTTTTGCGTTAGATTCCAGTGTCTTTTTTAAAATTTAGTTTGAAAAGATGATTTTCTTGGTGTAAAGAATTAAACCCGAGCGATACCAATGTTGCGTAGCAAGACCACTCCAAAAAGTGTAGTCGCGAGGAGAGTCCAAGACGCTGCACGAAACCGGAAAGGGCCTTGCTACAATCTCAGTAAAAATTCAAAGCTCAAAACCACTCCGCTTTTTAAAAGAGACTTGTTCGCCTGGTGAGCTAGCGGCGAAATTTCTTCAGAAGTGGAAAGAGCATAGGCCGTGGACAATTTGTAACACAAGAGAAATTTTTTCAAATGTGGAATTTCATAGAAATACGCAATTGTTTGCCAGAATTCCATAAATTGACTAAAATAGAACGTCATTTATTGACGAATGTGAATGCAGAAATTGAAAGGTCGTAAGCTAATAAGAATTTGACTTCAGGAAACCGTCAGCTGTGCAGTTACTGTTTGACGCCTGTCGATGTGTCAGTGGCATGTCTGCACCAGAGAAATTTCAAGCAAGCTTTCGGCCCACTATCGGAGCCGTCGTCAGGCACTTCTCACGTGAGCATATAAGCCACGTGCGTACGAAATTCTCACGTGAGCACAAAATTCTTTTGTGTTACAAATTATACGCAGTCTATGCTCTTTCCATTTCTGAAGAAATTTCGTCGCTAGCTCATCAGGTGAAAAAGTCGATTTTCGACATTTTTGAATTTTAATTGTGAATATCTCGAAAATGCGAAATTAGCAACAGAAACGGACATCGGATCCATACTCAGCGACCTTGACTCTACTTGACCATATTTGTCACATAGTTTATTTCGATGCGCGGACGGACACACACACACACACACACACACACACACACACACACACACACACACACACACACACACACACACACACACACACACACACACACACACACACACACACACACACACACACACACACACACACACACACACACACACACACACACACACACACACACACACACACACACACACACACACACACACACACACACACACACACACACACACACACACACACACACACACACACACCCACACACACACATTGTCATCCGTATATATGTATCTATCCGTATATATATATATATATGTCGTAGGCGGTTGTGCAAACAGGCTGTGGTGCAAAATCTGCTCCTTTGCACAAAGGCCGGGCGGTGGTGCAAATGCCCCCCCCCCCCGCTAGACGCCGCGGCAGAGCGCGCCCACCCACCGAGCGGCGTTCGCTATCTCAGATCCCCCCCCCCCCCCCCCCCCCCCCCCCCCCAAACACCCTCTCGTGCAGGGCCGTCGCGCGCGGTCTGTTTTATTACAATGTGCGACTCTTAAAACAAGCTGTTTTAAAAAAGTTGAGTTGTTTTATTAATACAGAGTGGTTTGTGAGTGTTTTAAAGTGGAAGAGTAAAAGAGTGGATACTTTTGTAAAGTATTTCGAAGCCTTTCCGATATGACGCGCGCCCGCCCGGAGTCCACTATTCATGCGCTACTTCTGACACGCTCCTTTCTGAGGGGTTCTTGCAGGGCAACATTGGGATCGCCCGGGATTAATTTTTTGAGCAAGACACACGCATTTCTGAGCGGTTGTTGCAAGGCAACATTGGGATCGCCCGGGATAAATTTTTTTAGCAGACAAAGTTGTTCGTAAGACAAGGGTTTAAAAAACAAAAGTATTTCTTTTGGAATGACCGTTCAACAACTACCTCCACGTAAGCTTTAAAACGGTCGAACGAATGCCGCTCTACAACGTAAGACGAGCGAGTTAGGGCCCATTTGCTGTTTGAACCTTTGGGTTACTGTAGCTCGCGATATTCAAACTTTTGAGTTTCGACCAATAGAAGAACAAATGATCAGTGAGTCAAGAGCTATCCAGCAACTCAAGATCGTCTCTCTACGACGCACGCTTCGGTGCCACGGAAACACAGACACACACACACACACACAACTGAGCGAGTTAGAGCGATTCCTATGCTAAAAACGCAAGAATGTCGCTTTTCGTGGTGCGTGTTTGCGTAATTAACAAAATTTTTAACGCCAAACGAAAGAGCACGTCGAGACCGTTTAGTTGACCTATCGCACGCCGCTCTACGATGTAAGACGAGCGTGTTAGAGCCGTTTTGCGTTTTGGACTTTCGGGTTACTGTAGCGCGCGCAATTCAAACTTTTGAATTTCGACTTCTCTTAACGGAATTATCAGTGTGCCGAAACCTATTCAGCGAACTAAAGATCGTCTCTCTATGACGGAAGACGAGCGAGTTAGATAAGTTTTGCGTTTTAAACCTTTGGGTTACTGTAGCTCCCGAAATTCAAACTTTTGAGTTTCGACCAATAGAAGAACAAATGATCAGTGAGTCGAGAGCTATCCAACCAACCCAAGATCGTTTCCGTTCGACGCACGCTGAGCGAGTTAGAGCGATTTCTGCGTTAAAAACGCAAGAATGTCGCTTTTCGTGTTGCGTGTTTGCGCAATTAACAAAAGTTTTAATGCCAAGCGAAAGAGCACGTCGAGACCTTTCAGTTGACCTATCGCACGCCGCTCTACGACGTAAGACGAGCGAGTTACAGCCGTTTTCCGTTTTGACCTTCGGAGTACTGTAGCGCGCGAAATTCAAACTTTTGAATTTCGAAGTCTCTTAGCTGAATGATCAGTGAGCCGAGACCTATCCATAAAGCCCAAGATCTCCTTCCTACGACGTTCCAACGCCGGGATCTGAGAGCGTGACGAACGGACGGACGAACGCACGCACGCACGATAAGCTCTCGTAGGGGTTCGCCCGGCTGAGGCGGGCGAAACAAGCTGTGTGTGTAAAAAGTTCAACCTATACTTTGTGTCTGTCAAATTTTGGTGAACAGTGTAGTTAACTTTGTACACATCGTTAGCCGCATCTGGAGAAAGTGTCTTGACAATGTGTACCTTAATGCCAAGTGCACCTATCCCCACGATACGGTTATCTGTACAGCTGATCTGAAGCTCAGTGATATCGCCGCGTTCGCTACATGTTATCGGCATGATACGACGCCGTTTATCTGATGTTTCCTACCTGTGGGAAAACGTCACATCCAACAAAAAAACTTGCCAAAGGTTTGGTGCGGGCGAATTCCTGTTTTCAGCGTACGCATTTCTGTTTCCGAGTGCACATTCATCAATAAACAGCTGTTCTGGCCATCAGACGAAAATCTCGATTTTGAGATATTTTTAAATTTTAATTCTAAATATCTCGAAATCGGAATTTATTAAAACTGTAACACTATGTCACAAATTCTTATTGGCATACGGCCTTATCATTTCTGCGTTTAAATTCGTAAAAAAATGACGTTCTATTTTGTTGATTTACGGAATTTTGAAAAATAATCACGCATTTTTATTAAATTCCACATTTGCAAAAAATTTCTCTTGCGTTACAAATTATCCGCAGTCTATACTCTTTCCATTTCTGAAGAAATTTCGCCGCTATATCATCAGGTGAAAAAGTCGATTTTCGACATTTTCATATTTTGATTGAAAATATCTCGAAATTGGAATTTTTAAAACCTTCGAAACTATGTCACAAATTCTTATCGGTATACGACCTTTCCATTTCTGCCATCACATTTGTCATTAAATGACTTTGTATTTTAGTCAATTTATGCAATTTTGACAAATAATCGCGTATTTCTATTAAATTCCACATCTGCGAAAAATTTCTTTTGTGTTACAAATTATCCGCGGTCCATGCTCCTTCCATTTCTGAAGAAATTTTGCGGCTAACGCACCAGACGAAAAAGTCGATTTTCGACATTTTCGAATTTTAATTGCGAATATCTCGAAAATGCGAAATTAGCAACAGAAACGGACATCGGATCCGTACTCAGCGACCTCGAGTCTACTTGACCACATATGTCACACATTTTACTTCGGTGCCACGGAAACACAGACACACAGACAGACACACACACACACACACACACAGACATTGTCAACCGTATATATACACCTCGCCGCGCTGAGGCGCGGCGAAACAAGCTGTGTGTGTAAAAAGTTCGACCTATACAATGTGTCTGCCAAACCTTGGTGAACAGTATAGTGAACTTTACACACACCATTAGCCGTATCTAGAGAACGTATCTTGAGAACGTGTGCCGCAAACCAAGTGCAGCTATTCACACGATACGATTATCTGTACAGCTGATCTAAAGCTCAGTGATATCGCCGCGTTCGCTATATGTTATCGGCATGATACGACGCCGTTCATCTGAAGTTTTATATCTGCGTGAATACGCCACATCGAACAAAAAAAACTTGCCATATGTTGGTGCAGTCGCTCTCTACCAGGAATTCCGTTTGATTTGTACGTATTTCTCCGTTGACATTCATCAATGAACAACAGCCTTGGCAATTATGGAGTTTTGGCATTTCTATCAAAATTTTGAAAATTGCTATCAAATTTAACGTTAGCAAGAATTTTCTCTTGTTATACTAATTATCCGTTGTCTATGTGCTGGCCATTTCTGAAGAATTTCGTCGCTAGTTCGTCAGGTGAAAAAGTCGATTTTCAACATTTTTGTATTTCAATTGTAAATATCCCTAATTTACAATTTTTCAAAACTGTAAAGCCATGTCACAAATTCTTATCAGCGTACGACCTATCCATTTCTGCATTCACATTCGTCAATAAATGACGTTCCATTTGTGTCAATTTATGAAATTTCGACAAACAATTGCGTATTTCTGTTAAATTCCGCATTTGCAAATAAATTCCTTTGTGTTACAAATGATCCGCGGTCTATGCTCTTTCCATTTCTGAAGAAATTTCGTCGCTAGCTAATCGGGTGAAAAAGTCGATTTTCGACATTTTCGTATTTTAATTGTAAATATCTCTAAATTGCAATTTTTCAAAACTGTAAAACCATGTCACAAATTCTTATTGGCGTACGACCTATCCATTTCTGCATTCATATTCGTCAATAAATGACGTTCCATTTGTGTCAATTTATGGAATTTTGATAAATAATCGTGTATTTCAATTAAATTCCACATTTGCAAAAAAATTCCTTGGTGCTACAAATTATCCGCGGTCTATGCTCTTTCCATTTCTGAAGAAATTTCGCCGCTAGCTCATCAGGCGAAAAAGTCGAGTTTTGACATTTTGGAATTTTAATTGCGAATATCTCGAAAATGCGAAATTAGCAACAGGAACGGACACTGGATCCGTACTCAGTGACCTTGACTCTACTTGACCACATATGTCACATATCTTATTTCGATGCGCGGACAGACAGACAGACAGACAGACACACACACACACACACATTGTCATCCGTATATATACACCTCGCCGCGCTGAGGCGCGGCGAAAAAATGGGCGACCTTCCCGTCATCTATCGCGAATCTTCAGCGACTTCAGTAAAGCACCATACGCATCCGCTGCACTGGCAAAGTCACTGATCACTCTATCCTTGTCTCCTCATTATTGCTACAACTTTTCCCAGAGTGGCATTTGGTACCGCAGCACAGATTTGTGTAATTAAGAAAACTTTTAATGTTAATATATACACCTCGCCGCGCTGAGGCGCGGCGAAAATATGTCAAACTCGTACGAGAGCCTTTGCTGTCGTGTCTCAAGGTGGCCTACATCGGTAACGTGGGGTGGGGTGATTGGCTCCGCCAATCAAAAGTAAGAGTATTTCATGTAAAATGCCTAAAGGCAGAAAGGGGAATATGTTCCAAGTATGAAGCATGTAAAAGTAAGAGTATTAAACGATATTCCTATGGTGTAGCAAATGCGGCGCTTTGCGCCGCCCACCAATTTGTTAGAGAAAGAATAGTACCAGTATTGATTGAAAGAAAGCATTTTCGACTAAAATCATCCACACAAACTGCGCAATGGTCACAACGACACGCGGTAACATATTCGGCACATCCTAGCGTGTCGTTGTGACCTTTGCGCAGTTTGTGTGGATGATTGTAGTCGAAAATGTTTTCTTTCAATCAATACTGGTACTATTCTTTCTCTAACAAATCGGTGGGCGGCGCAAAGCGCCGCATTTGCTACACCATAGGAATATCGTTTAATACTCTTACTTTTACATGCTTCATACTTGGAACATATTCCCCTTTCTGCCTTTAGGCATTTTACATGAAATGTACCGGGTGCCCCAACAAGCTCCGGTATCAAAAAGTTGAGTTTGTATTCTGACTGACATTGCAAAGAGTTGCGTTCTTTCTGCAGAGAGTGCGAGAGTTCATCGCCCGCATGCTCCGCTTCACGAGCTCCCATTTGGCAAGAGGGTATTGCATAGCAATATTGATTTCGCCCGCAATTTGGCTTTTAGAGCAAGAACATCCCTCTTTCAAGCAACGCTTTAAAAAAGTGACAAAAACTTGTAAAAGCTTTGGCAAACAATGGACAGAGCACAAAAGAGCGCACTACGAGCAATCAAACCGTGTCGCACTTCTTTATGTAGCAGAGAGCGATCTTAATGTTAAAATATCGAGAATGGCGTATTCTGCGGCGCGTGCTTGCGTTATTGAAAAATTTATTGCTGCCATATGAAAGAGCACGCCGAAAGCTTTTACCTGACGTGTCGATTGCGGCTCTACGACGTAAGACGAGCGAGTTAGAGCCGTTTTGTGCTTTTGTACTTTCGAGTTACTGTAACTCGCGAAATTCAAACTTATGAGTTGCGCCCAATGGGCGAACAAATGATCATTGAGTCGAGAACTATCCAATAAGCTCGAGATCGTCTCTCTACGACGCAAGTCGAGCGCGTTAGAGCGATCCTAGCGTCAAAATCCCGAGAATGGCGTTTTCCGCGGTGCGTGTTTGCGTGATTGAACAAACCTTTGTAGTCGCATGAAAGAACACGTCGAGAGCTTTCACCTGGCGTGTCGATTGCCACTCTACGACGTAAGACGAGCGAGTTAGAGCCGTTTTGTGCTTTTGCACCTTCGAGTTACTGTAACTCGCGAAATTCAAACCTTTGAGTTTCGACCAATGGGAGAACAAATGATCAGTGAGTCGAGAGCTATTCAAAAAGCTCGAGATCGTCTCTCTACGACGCAAGTTGAGCGCGTTAGAGCGATTCTAGCGTCAAAATGCCGAGAATGACGTTTTCCGCGGTGCGTGCTTGCGTAATTGAACAAACTTTTGCAGACGCATGAAAGAACACGTCGAGAGCTTTCACCTGACGTGTCGATTGCCGCTCTACGACGTAACACGAGCGAGTTAGAGCCGTTTTGCGTTTTGACCTTCGGGTTACTGTAGCGCGCGCAATTCAAACTTTTGAATTTCGAAACCTCTTAGCTGAATGATCAGTGAGTCGAGACCTATTCGTAGAGCCCAAGATCTCCGCTCTACGACTTTCCAACGCCGAGATCTGGGAGCGTTACGTACGCACGTACGTACGCACGTACGTACGTACGCACGCACGCCGAGCTCTCGTATGGTGTCGCCCGCCTGAGGGCGGGCGAAAAAATCCAGCCCCCCCCCCCCATCCACAGCAAGCTGTAGAAAACTCTACGCAGTGAAACTTACACAGATTAAAGAGCAATGTCTTGGCACATCTCATACCAATTTTCAGCGTCACACACCTACTCGTGCGGGAATTGTGGCGCAAAACGCAAAATTGGTCGATTTCTCAAGACTCTCTGCCTTCTGTGAGCTACAACTTTCGCTACACTGGAGCTAATCTGATGCGACTTGTACCATTTTGAAGAGGATAAAACAAGCTTTCGAACGGTTTTAGAACGAAAATTGTATCTCATAGCACGCGTGCGAACGATCGAAGCAAAGTCGGTCGGTCGATCCCAAATCAGGGCGCGCCAGCTCCTCATCCTGCTGGGCATCCTCTTCCACGAGGGCCAACAGCCGCGACTAATTTTGCGTTTTGCGCCACAATTCCTGCGTGAGCGGGTGTATGACGCTGAAAATTGGTATCAGATGTGCCAAGACATTGGTCTTTAATCTGTGTAAGTTTTATTGCATAGAGTTTTCTATAGCTTGCTGTGGATGGGGGGCTAGATTTATGGGACACCCGGTACATGTAGACGAGTTGCATTGCATTCTGTAGTTCAGGAACGTTTATTCGCCAGTCTGCGTTTCTGATGATATCCAACCGGCAGCGTGTCACACACAGCGCACAGTAGGAATGTGTTCTGCCGGTAAATGTAGCGTTAGTACTGGCTTTGCTCAAGTCAAATAAGTCAGTCTCGGCTAGCGCCCTTAGGCCTCTGCGACTTCTGAAGACTTGCCTGCTGGATTCAGTTGCTGACTCTCTATTTGGCTTGGCGAACTACCACTTCGGCACCATGTTCGATGGCCTGCGACCGGTGTGGCAGACGTCATCTTTGACGGATCGCCTAGACTGCTGAAACATCGCGGCGCGATCGCCCGCGGAACGGCGGCGCACCTTTACAAGAAACGAACCATCTGTTCGCGTCTCTTGATGTTATCGTCGTGCGCGAGGTGCATACCCATACTCCTTCTTTTGGTCGGAGTGTCAAGGCGTGGGCGGCCGACGCATTGCTCCCTTTCCCAGTTTTCTGCAGCGCTTTCTGACGCTCTCTCTGCTCTGCGGAAATCGCTGAGCAGCGAACTGATGGAAAGATGGTTAGCCATAGTCTTGGCCGTGGTGTTGGCGAAGCAGCTTGGTCCAGAACAACGCCTGAATGTGTCCTCCCTTGAAGATGTCGACCTGTCACTCCTAAGGAGTGATCCGGTCAAATTCTATGTGGAAAAGGCGTCCAGTGTTTGTATGACTCACAACAGTAACGCTTCTACGGTGAATAGAGACACTCCATGGTTGGGTCACTCGTCGTGGTGGGGCATACCAGTCTGCAATCCCTCCTACTACGACTTCTTTGTCACAGTCGGCTCCAACTACAGCGGTCCACTAACCTTGATTGGAAGCGAGCTGAGGCCCAACACCACCTTGGTCTCTCTCGACCTCCAAGCGCTCATGGGACTGTACTACTCGGACGGCCAGACAAACGCGACGCAATGCCATGAGTTATTTGACTCCTTGGAGCCGATGGTTCAATGCTGGCTGAGCCAATGCCATGTCAACTGTCGACCTCTGGAAGAAGACGGATTGCTCAGTGGTGACTGGTCCAAATACTCGTGCAAACGGAGAGTGCTGCTCGACGCTGTCGCGCATCTGACCAGGCGTCTAGAAGCCGTTTCGGCGAGGCTGCTGGATAGTGGACACCACCACACGAAGATTTCTGTCCACGAAAGTGCTGTGGCCGATTGGCGTGCAACACCACTTGTATAGCCCCATGGAACATTCGATGGAGTCACCGTTTTGCGAAGACCTGCTGCAGCCAAGTTTTTTCGCCCGCCCTCAGGCGGGCGACACCCTACGAGAGCTCGGCGTGCGTGCGTGCGTCCGTGCGTCCGTGCGTCCGTCACGCTCTCAGATCTCGGCGTTGGAAAGTCATAGAGAGACGGTCTCGGGTTCTACGGATAGGTCTCGACTCACTGGTAATGTGCCTCGAGAAATCGACATTCAATATTTTGAATTGCGCGCGCTACAGTAACCCAAAGGTCAAAACGCAAAACGGCCCTCGCTCGCTCGTCTTACGTCGTAGAGCGGCGACCGACACGCCAGGTGAAAGCTCTCGACGCGTTCTTTCATGCGGCTACAAAAGTTTGTTCAATTACGCAAACACGCACCGCGGAAACGCCATTTTCGACATTTTGACGCTAGAATCGCTCTAGCTCGCTCAACTTGCGTCGTAGAGAGACGATCTCGAGAGTCTTGGATAGCACTCGATTCACTGATCATTTGTTCTCTCATTGGTCGAAACTCAAAAGTTTGAATTTCGCGAGCTACAGTAACTCTAAGGCGCAAAAGCACAAAACGGCTCTAACTCGCCCGTTTTACGTCGTAGAGCGGTATTCGACACGTCAGATGCAAGCTCTCAACGAGTTCTTTTATGCGGCTGCAAAAGTTTGTTCAATTACGCAAACACGAACCGCGGAAAACGCCATTCTCGCGATTTTGACGCTAAGATCGCTTCACCTCGCCCAACTTACGTCGTACAGAGACGATCTCGAGCTTCTTGGATAGCTCTCGACTCACTGATCATTTGTTCTCCCCTCTGTCGATACTCAAAGGTTTGAATTTCGCGAGTTACAGAAACTCGCAGGTGCAAAGGCACAAAACGGCGCTAACTCGCTCGTCTTACGTCGTAGAGCGGCAATTAGGGCGTCAGATGAATGCTTTCGGCCTGCTCTTTCATGCGGTAGCAAGAAAGTTTTTCAATTACGCAAACACGCACTGCGGAAAACGCCACACTCGAGATTTTAACACTAAGATCGCTCTTTGCTACATGGACAGAAGTGCGACACGGTTTGATTGCTGGTAGTGCGCTCTTTTGTGCTCTGTCAAATGTTTGCCAAAACTTTTACAAGTTTCTGTCACTTTTTTGAAAGCGTTGCTTGAAAGAGGAATGTTCTTGCTCTTAAAGCCAAATCGTGGGCGAAATCAATATTGCTAAGCAATACCCTCTTGCGAAGGGGGAGCTCGTGAAGCGGAGCAATGCGGGCGATGAACTCTCGCACTCTCTACAGAAAGAACGCAACTCCTTGCAATGTCAGTCAGAATACAAACTCAACTTTTTAATACCGGAGCTTGTTATGCAAGGGCAAATGGAAACCTAACCATGAACAAGGTAGACTGTTGCACACTCGCAGAGGAAGCCTTGCAGAACACCGACTACGCCCTCTACGTTGTCTGGGATTTTCTTAGCGACCTGTATTTGAAGAAGGGTCGCAGAGGGCAGACGTTTGGCTGTCTCGACGAATACGCTCTTCTCGGGGGGGGGGGGTGGGGGGTGGCCGCAGGCAGTTGTCGCTTGGACAGTTTTACGGTCGTCAAGTGGATGACCAGTCAAGCGAAGGCTGCGGCGAATAGCGTGCTGACGCACTTCCTGATCGCCGAAGCTGCAGTCAACGCCGGCGTGGTGCTCGGAGCTGCAACCAACTTGGCCTTTCTTGTTCTGCTGTTGGTTGAGCAGCTGTCGTTTCCATCGCTCGTCCGCTTGGAAGCCCTGCATGGCCTTCTTTATTAGTGTCTTTGTGGCCAACGGCTGCACTCTAGTGGTGGCAGTTTGAAACTAAGTAAGTACTTACTTAGTTTTACTTAGTTATTTTGAAACTGAGTACTTAGTTTCTTACTTACTTAGTTTTATTTTTAGAAAACTAAGTATACTTACTCGTACTTGTACTTAGTTTTCCAGGTCCGTACTTACCTAGTTTTGCGAAATTTACTAAGTACTTTTTCATACTTACTTAGTTTTACTTAGTTTTAAATAACTAAGTAAGAAACTAAGTAAGCCAAATTGTTGACATGTTAGCCTATTTTGGCGCTGTATACTCGCGCATTGCCTGGTTTGAATGGGCTTTTCTGCGATGAGTTACTCAAAGAATGTCAAATTTTAAACAACTTTTCCGTGGAGACCATTTGTGGCCCTACTAACCTCGAATTAACAACATACATACCAGCATTTCCGAGACCAGATCTACTTTTATTTTCTTGTGTTAGCTTACTCAGTTTACTTACTTAGTTTACCCAGATTTTTCGAGTACTTACTTAGTTTTGTTAGAAACAAAGTAAGTGAGCTTTACTTACTTAGTTTTACTTAGTTTTCTGAAAAACTAAGTACTTACTTAGTTACTTACTTAGTTTTATTTTTGGAAAATTGCCACCACTACTGCACTCTCCTCGCAATGAAGTCGATGTACGCTTTCAAAGTGGCAGAAGTGACCGAGAAGTCTGTGTGCCTCGATACAAACGACTATCTCAAGGCGCCTCCCTTCCTGTACCTTCGTTTGCTGCACGAATGGGTTATTTCCACTGGACAGCATGCTTCACTGGTCACCTTTCTTAACCTGCAGAAGTTTATCTGTGGGCAGTTGAGGAATCCACTCGACTCCAAGCGCCCATACTGCGCTGTTCTCACGGGTTTGCTCTGCGGATGGGTCAGCGTTGTGGTGCTGAACGGTGCGCCCATCCTTGCCACTCACATACTAGTAATAGTTGGGAACTCTTTATATGACAATGTCGCCGCTACAAGCCCATCGACGTCGCAGCTGTGTTAGCTGTCGTGCGTACCAACGAGTACTTAGAAGTGGCCAACTTTGCGATCTATCTCGCCCCACCCGTGCTGAACCTACTCCTCTTTGCCGCCGGCACAGTCCGCTTCGTCCTGCTCCTGCTCACCTTCTGAGGATTACTAGGGAGCGTCGCGAACTGTTTGCGTCCGACCGTCGTCGGCAGAATAACAAGGGCAAATTCGACCAGCAGTTGGCCGTCCTCTTTACCACAAGTACTATTTCCTATCTGGTTCTGCTGTTCAGTGTGGGAGTAATGACCGCAGCTGAGGTCGTCATCTGGCTTAGACCGCCGACCTTGCTGTGCGGAGACGGTTGGACCGTCGTCTTCCTCTACGGGCGAGCTCTGAGTCTTCTGGACCCCGTGTGCTCGCCTGCCATCATCGTGTTCCGCACGGGCATCTTCAGGGCCAGGCTCGCTGGCCTATACAAGCGCCTGTGCGGTTTGGCGAAGGCTAGCCCGAGGGTGGCGACCACGACCACGGACAGCCTGGAAATGACAACGACACAGTCAGCGCAGTAGTCTAGATTCACCCGGCTACATTACCACACTGCTACCTACATACTGTACGTATGTGTGTCGACGATTAATGTATCCCATGTGTTGTACACCCATTGAACCATGGTCAATTGCATAATGACACCAGCTATGCCTGTCAAATATGCACCATCCACGAAAGAGAATGCTATAATAGACACGGGTGATTGTTCGAGTTCGACAGTCTTTATTTGAAATCAACAGTAACTCTACGACAATTCGAATGAAGTTCGGCGCCACTTTGTGTCGTGCTAACCAATCAGATCAAAAGTGACTATTGCATAGACCAATCGCCGCAATTCTTTATATAGATACTAGATAGATAGTTTGCTGGTGTGATAGAGGGGGAGGGGTACTTTTATCCCAGACCCCCCCCCCCCCCCCTCTCCCCCCACCCCACAGACCGCAGGTAAACGAAGTGTGTGTATGTATTAGAGGCATATTGACTGTGTAGTAGAGGCATAGTGTGTGCACTAGTGTCCCGATGTCGTCGTCGTCGTTCTCCGCTAGCGGTAGCTGTGAGGTCGACCTCGACTGGGTCATCGCCAACTACCGTGACGTCCACAGCAGCCACCAGCAAGGGGAATCGTTCGCCAGTGAAGAGCTGCAGCTGGCCGACGGCACTGTCTGGCAGATGGAGCTCTATCCCAACGGCCGTAGTGTGGAGAGCCGGTTGAAGTACGCGTACTCCTCCTTGTACGTGAAGGCGACGCGGCTGCCCGACCTGAAGGCCAAGGAGCGGGACGTCAAGTTCCAGTTCTTCGTCAGAGAGCGCGACCAGTCGATGAAGAAGCTGTTCGGCGACGAGGTCGCGGTGGACTTCGACGTCGGCGGCGTGGGTCGAGGAAACGTGAACCTGATGCCCGCCACCAACCTGCTGAACAGGACTCAGCCGGATGGCAGTCTCCACCTACGTTGCCACCTGGCTCGGCAGGTCAAGGGAGGCCGTCTGGAGGACCAGTTTATTCAACGTCTGGCCCAGCAGTGGCGTTCGGAGACCGGCAGCCAGTTCCTCGACTTTCGCCTTGTCAGCGAGTCAGGCACCAGCTTTAAGGTGGGAATTCGTGCAGCTATGTAACTTGTGAAAGCCTGTGCGCAGCGTTAGGGTTGGCTGGCCCTTGCTCAGGTGGATCGCAACCTCCTGTGCGCCTGGTCGGAGGTCTTCAGCAGAATGCTGGAGTCGGAGATGGAGGAGCGAGACCAGGCAAAGGTGGTCATCGTCGGCGTCAGCGACGAGGCTCTGGCCGGCTTCGTCCACTTCATGCAAAGCTGCCAGCTGCCCAGCAACTGCAAAGCGGGCAAGCCGCTTCAGGAGCTCTTTCAGCTGGGACACAAGTCGGTCGCCTTCCCACAAAGTGCCTCTGGCTGGCTTCTTGTTGTTGTTGTTGTTTGCGGCGTTGGGGGGGGGGGGGGGGGGGGGGGGGGGGGGGGGGGTGTTTTTTAAAAAAAACTAAAACATGTTTTACCCTAAAACATGTATTTGAAATCGAGCCTAATACAGGCCGCTGCCAAACACAGGATTCATAAAACCTAGCACAAGCTCGCTAACACAAGAAATCCTAACACAAGCCACAGCTTGTGTTAAGGCTTGTGTTAGTCGTGCTAGTGGGCGCAAAATCACCACTAAATCTGCGTAAAATAGAGAAAGGTTACAAAAGACAAATAAGACAACAAATATGGCTTCCTGTCACTTCACGGGCATTCATTCTGAGGCACTGGAAAGCCATGCATTGAGTTTTGGAGGGAGAAATTTATATTGTAGATCCAACGAGATTGTAACCAAGATATGTTCAGTAACAGTGTCAGTCTTTGGAAACTATAAAACACTGACAAGGTACAGTCATCACATAGATAAACATAAAGTCTTCTGCCGAGAAAGCAAAATTCAGTGTAACAGTGCGATTGTCGTGCCACAGACTCCAAAACGTCGACTTGTCCAAAGAACAGACAGGCGTTTTGTCAAAGAGAGAAGGTTCTGCCTTCCTTGTTTTTTCTTCTCCCCTCCCCGGTTGTTCGGGGGGGGGTTTCTGGGTGGGCTTAAAGGGTTTTTTGTTTGAGCAACTTTTTGGGGCCTTTTTGGGTTGGTTTCCCCCCCCCCCTTTTCCTTTTTTTCTTTCCTCCATTTGCTTTGTTTCCGCTCGTATTGCTTGGTGCAATCCTCGCCCTTTCATTCAGTGAGCTACTGTATTGTCTCGTGGTGCCGCCGTATATACTTCGCCCTTTGAAGTTCCCGCGTGCTACAGTGTCCAGTGCCGCCGTCTCACGCCGATCGTCTGCCTTGCCTCAGAAGAATAGTTTTATCGCGTGATTCAGGCGGACGCGCTCCAGATTACGAGTGGCGTCCCCAGTGAAGCTCATTGTGTTCTCAAGCGTGGATTTATTGCTTTTGACTTTTTGAACTGTTTGAAGTGCCCGCCCGAATATTGTTCGCCCCGCCGTGCGCCCAAGACTAAAACGCACACTGGAAGCGTCGAACGTGCAGTAGCGGCCTGGCTTGCCTCTCGACAGCGAGTCCGACCGACGATATTGCCGAGTCGTCGTCTTCACAGCACCCGGAACGGGAACGAGCGAGAGGGCTATCAAGGATTCACGTCTGTATTTTCACGTAGCATTCCTGTAAAGAAGACTCCTTGGGTGCATTCTCGTGTCGCCAATTGGTCCCTGGGGCGCTCCGGTCCCATATCTGGCGTTTGCTTGTGAGAATCTCATCACGCGGCGTCGTTGAGGTTCCAATTCCGGACGTGGCCGATCCGACTACCCGGCGACGAAGGTCTAGGCGGGACTGCAGCCCGGCGACGGCCAGAGCGGAGAAAGGACGACGCCAACTGAAAGAAGCGGGCATCAGCGAAGCAGCAAGTGGGAACCCACAGCGCCGGCCACCAAGGAAGCGAGCATGGAGAGAGCGACCAAGCGTCTTCGAGGCAGCGGTGCGTTACTTGAAGATACGATAGGCGCCTCGTCGCTGTGCGGTGGAAGAGTGGAGAGTGAGAGTGAGAAGGAAGCTGTGCGCGTCCATGGAACGGCCAGCGAGAATAGAAGCGAAAAGTGCAGCAGCAGTCTGCGTCAGTGGGAGAGTAGGGGGAGTAGGGAGCAGGCGGAGGAAAGCGCCCAGGCGAGAGGGACAGTTGCACTTGAGTCTCGGGAGGCAACTGCGACCGGACAGCGACAGGAACGCAAGTCTGTGACGCACGGACGGAGCAGGACCCGCTTTAGTGAGCCGAACGGTCGCCCCATTGTCGAGAACCCCACCGGAGGCGCCGTAGACGTTCGCATTAGGCGGCGAGTCCCCGACTGTAGGCGAGCGGCCGACTGCCAACTGTCAGCGTCCGAGTATAGCGAGGTTCACCGGACTCTCTGCCATCGATACAAGCCGACGCTGCCTAGTCTGCCACCCGCTCCCAATTCGTCGCGTCGTTGGTACACGGCGCCTAACCCGTCGTCAGTGCAGTCGCCTGTGTCCGTGTATCGCCAGAATCGTATCGTCATGTTCGTCTGGGTGCAGATTTCGCTCTTCTACGCTACTGGGTTCGTCATGACCAGTGGCTTCGCGGGAATTCCTCCTTTCAATCCTTTCGTTCCGTCGCCAATGCCTTTCCCCTCTTCGCGTCGAAGTCACCAGCCGATCTACGGTTTTCCATCTGCCAAGATATCAGCCCAGACGACACAGTCTCATAGAACGGCTAGGGCCGAGAGACTAGACGATATCTCCCGTCGAAACGAAGCGCAATCGTCGATTCGGACAGCTAGCCCCTTAAGCTACACCCACCTCCAATCGACGCAG
Organism: Linhomoeus sp. GSCO2_2; assembly: GCA_030248115.1. Taxonomy (NCBI): domain Eukaryota; kingdom Metazoa; phylum Nematoda; class Chromadorea; order Monhysterida; family Linhomoeidae; genus Linhomoeus; species Linhomoeus sp. GSCO2_2. Next base: position 4,881 of record JASAMZ010000404.1, on the reverse strand, counting down.
AATTCAAACAATTCAACGGCGAACAGAACATTCGAAAACGGACACATTCAAAACCGGCAATTGAAAACGTCCGAATTGTGCAAGCAGGCGCCAACGTTGCTAGCACAGCAGAACAATAGCTTTCAAAAAGAACCCAGTTCCAACAATGGGAGAAGATTCAAACGTGGCAACAACGACTTCGGAAGCCCCAATTCTTCTTCCTTTTCGTCCCCATTTGGACAAGAGAGGAACAATTTGGCCCCTCCCAACCCCCTTGTCCTTTCGTCTGTGTCTCCATCCACCTCCAGCCAGACCTTCCTGTCAAACCATACCGCTCCTTCGCTCAAGCTGTCGTCTCAGGCGAAACAGTCTCGTGGAACGGCAAGGGCCGAGAGACTAGACGCTATCATTCGCCGTCAAGACCAACTGTCGAAAGACACAGCACGAGTGTTAACAGACGAAGAGAAACAGCAGGCGTCTGAAAGGCCGAAAGCGAGATTCGAAGAGCCGAAGGCCTTTAGCCCCGAACTTCTACCGAAGTGGCGGATTAGAACCACCAGTGAAAGAATCGCCGAATGCGAACAGAGACGGCATGAAGTAGAGGCCTCTGGCGCACCTAGAGAAACCATCGAAGCTAAGGTGCAGTTGATCACAAGGTGCCATCGTGCGCTCCTGCAAAGGCAGCTAAAAGAGAAACAGGAGCAAAATAGTGCGTCAGGAGTACAGGCAGTGAAAACACAATCCCAAACGGCCGCCGAACAAAGCACCGCCATTCCAACCGTGACTGACGCAGATCTGCCAGGCACCTCCTCCAGCCAACCAGAAGCTGAAGAACCATCTGAATCACTGTCAACTACTGGCATTCCAATCGAAGTTTCTCTCCCTCTTTCCAATCACGGTCTGAATCGAGAATTGGAAATGCGAGGTGAGATAGGAAAGCGGACAGACGCCCTTGACAGATGGGGAAATCAAGGCGTCCTTACTCAAAATCAACTCAAAATATTGTACGCCAAAGTACGAGCGAAGGTGGAAGAAGACCGGGCCAGGGGAATCGACCCATTGGCGCGATTTGGGTTTAACAGATTTCCACGGACACAACCGGTCCATCGATCAGCCAGAGCTATCAATATAGCCGAAGAACAGGGCATCGAATTCCAACAACCAACCGCTACGCCGCAGCAGGGTACGTCATCCCTGATACAATCGGCTAGTGAACAACAACAATCGTCAGTCGTCCAGGCGGTAAAGACACGATCACAAACAGCAGCTGAGCAAAATGCCGCCATCCCAATGGTGACTGACGAAGATCTGCCGAGTAATCCCTCCCAGCAGCAGGAATTGGAAGAACTACCAGAAGAACTACCTGAGCAACCGCCAACCACTGGTATTCCAATCGAAGTTCCTCTCCCTCATTCCAATCACGGTCTGAATCGAGAATTGGAAATGCGAGGTGAGATGGGAAAGTGGACAGACGCCCTCGACAGGTGGGAAAACCAAGGAGACCTGGAAATAGCCAGAAACGCGCAGCGATTAGATCCACAGCTGCTGCCAATCATCGAAAAACTCGAGCGCGGTCCAGTGTCGGCAGGCAAGAAAGACTACTTCTTACGCGACGGCCTGTTGTTCATTACTTCTGCTGCCGGCGATAAGATAGTCGTCCCTCGTCAGGAGAGATATAAGCTGATTCGAGAAGCTCACTCCTCTCTGACGGGCGGCCATTTCGGCCCAGCCAAGACAAGGCACCGCCTCCAGAGAAAGTGGTACTGGCCAAAGTTAGAATCCGACGTTTGGAACTTCATCCGCTCGTGCGTGACGTGCGCCGCACGCAGAGGACAAGGGCTCCCTGCGCAGCCTCTCCTCCAGCCACTAGAAGTGCCCCTCCTCCCTATGGATCGAGTGGGCATCGACGTGCTGACAGTAGGGAAGAGCACCAAAGGGCAGTCCTACATCCTCACGTTAGTCGACCATCTGACGCGCTTCATCTGGGCATATCCGATGTACAGCGAGAAGACAGAGGAAGTAGTAGACATCCTACGAAACCACTTCTTCAAGCACGTCGGCTTCGTCAAGACCCTCCTCTCAGACCGCGGGTCCAACTTCCGCTCGGAGATCACTGAAAAGTTGATGAACATCTATGGTATCAAGCAGGCGTTCACCACCCCGCTCCACCCAGAGTGCAACGGCCTAACCGAGAAGGTCAACGGCATCCTACTCGACGTCCTGGCCAAAACCGTCTATCGTCACAATAGCGATTGGGTTGATGTGCTAGGTGATGTTTGCGTCGCCATCAATTGCACTCCCCAAAAGCGCCTTGGGAACAGCGTCTTCTACGTGCTCTTTGGCAGAGAGCCTAATCTTCCATCTTCATCAGTCTTTGAGAAGATACCATCTCCCTACGCCTGGACCATGGATAATTGGCTCGACCGATTGCCACACGATCTCCGTCTGATTTGGAAAGAAGCGCGCGTCAATCTTGAGAAAGCGCAGGAAGACACGAAGCGCTATACCGACAAGAAGCGCAGAGGGGTCACATTCAAAGCCGGCGATCGCGTGTGGGTGAACTACCGTAACCCGCGCGGGTCAAAGTTACAACTACGCTGGTATGGCCCCTATGTCATTCGTCGAATCGGCTCAAACGGAGTAGCGGAAGTCGTCTTGGAAGGGCAATCAGACAAAGAAGCGGTCAGAATCAACGCCAACCGCCTTTGTCGCTGCGACGACCGCATTCCATTCGGCGCCCGCCCTTTGAAGCCCGAAGAGCCAGCCAGACACCAAAGAGAAGGGAGACACAAGAGAGAGACATGCGCGCAGCTAGCGGCTAGGGCCGACTTTGCGCGCAGGCTGACAGAGACAACAACAACAGAGACGGCATTCGAAGAGAACAAACCCAACTCTCCGACAACTGACTTCTACGACGTCTTCCGAGCTTGCAGCTGTTGTAGGGTAGGCGGCTGGCCATCGAAAGGTGATGAAAATGTGCCTCCCTCTTGCACAGCCAATGAAGACAATTCGATCGACAAGTCAGACAAGAGAAGGACAAAGGAACTCAGTTTGGTTGCTAGAGACAGAAGAAGCGAGATTCTGAAGCTGCTGCAGGGTAGGGAAGAACCAATCAGAATTGAAGATCGAAGACAGTCCAATTCTACTTCCCCCGAGCGCTTCATGCCCTACCTCAGCCTCCTCTGCTCTGGCCAACCCGTCGTTTCAACACCATCGTTTGAACAACAACAGCAGCAACTGAAGCCTGTGGAACAGATAGGTCTGAATCAGGCTGACAACCAACAGTTGCAACGCCGTTTAGAAACCAACGGTGCGCCGACGGCCGACTCTCCTTCGTTTATCAAAGGCGCCAATTCAAACCATTCGAAGACAGCGTCCGAACTTCCCTTGTCCCCTCCTTTGTCCGACCAGCTACAGTACCCCACGCCGAGAGAAGTCACTTCGGAGGAAAGCCAAGTCGAAGCTAACTTCCGAAAGTCTGTCGGCGATCGCTTCTCCAGCCGTCAACAGAACAGCCAACAGAAGCGAGAACAGAACTCGAACGAAAGACAACAGAAGTTGAATTCGCCGCAGTCGGCGAGAAGGCGAAGCAATAGCGACCCTCTTCCTTCGATCGAGAAGCGAGAAGAGGCCGCACAAAGGGCACAATTCAAAATAATCGGCTCCAGTTCAGTTTCCAGGTTCAAAACCCAGGAACGGCTTGGGCCGAGGGTTTTGGCGACGGCAAGCAACTCGCTGCGCGAGCGGCGACAGCTTCCTCGCCGGAACAGACAGCCGAGCAAGGAGAAGCGCCACTTCGACACCAGGCGACAATTCCAATTTTTGTCGCTTGTGTGGGCGTATTTCTACTGTATCGTCTACATCTTTCTCTCGTTCTCGGTGACGCCCAGCTCCGAGCGACTGCAGCGGCCGACCTACTACTGCGCCAGGGACAACTGCACCGAGCGGCTGGTCGAGAAGAGCTCCTACGCGAACGTCCACTTTAATGTCGACCTCTGGACGGAAGAGCAATATCGGTTTGGCGACCAGGCGGTGAGCCACACTACGAATGCGGTTCTCGAGGAATTTGTGACTGGCCAGTCTACGCATAAGTGTGTGCTCCCCATCCCCTCCGCTCCTCTGAGTCCCAAGGCAGAGCGCTGCGAGACCAAACTTGCCGAAAATCGACCGGCGGCCGAAACCGAGACGAAGGAAGCTGCCGAAGCGGAAGAACGGCCGACGGGAAGCGAAGGCGAAAATTCGACGGCGCTTCAGAAGGCGGCGACGGCGCCGCCTCCGTCCTGCTTCCTTTCCGCAGTAGAAGACGATGAGGAGCTAGAAGATCCACAGCAGAAGCTCCAGGACACGCTGGCCATGGATCAGAACGCCGTCCCCACGGAGAGCGCCATCGTCAGCGTCGTCAGCAGTGCCATGCGGGTGAAACAAAGCTACAGTAACCCGAGGAGCGAAACTGAGGCCACATATGAGGACAAAATTGGCCGCGAATTTGCCGAAAACGGCGAAAGAAGTTTCGCAAGGCTTCGAGGGCTTACCGATCGTCCATCTCCAACGGCCCACTTCGAGTGCTCCGCAACGGGCATGGGCTTGACGGGCGTGAAGGTCGGCCTCGACGGCGTCTACAAGGAGGCGTCTACAGCGGTCGCGGCTCCGTTTCCATTCGGCCAGCTAGTGGAGGAAGTGCCACAGGAGACGGGCGGCCGCGAGAAGAAGGAACGTGAAGAGAAGGAGCTGACGCAGCAGGAGATCGACTACTGCTACTCCGACGTCTGCGCCTCCTTCAAGGACAGCAAAGAATGGGAAAGGAAGGCCATGTATAAGAACGAAACTGGCCAGAAATTTGCCGAAACTGGTAAAAGACGGTCTGTGGGACAGCTTGGGCTGAATGATCGTCCACCGACCCAC
>JASAMZ010000403.1:0-30913 GCA_030248115.1 Linhomoeus sp. GSCO2_2 | reverse complement strand
GTTGAAAAGTGGTTTCAAACAATTTGACGTTGAAATCTGGTCCAGAAAAGTGTTTTTGGCAAATATGCAAGAGCTGCCGTAACCCAGCCGCGTCCGTTGGAATATTCGGTATGTCATCGAACTTACGCGACATTATACTCGATTTTGGGGTTTTCGGGGGCGCTGATTACGAATTTGGCATTCGTTTGGCGTTTAGACGATGTTTAAGCGTTCCTATGACGAATCCGCATGCTACCATTCCCCAAGTGCAGAATTTTGGTTTTGCGAGTCCATAGGAAACTCCGCGTGTTGTATGTCGATTCTGGGGTACTTTGGGATGTAAATCACGAATTCGGCATTAGTTTTGCGATTGGTTGTGTCAGGAGGCAACAACAGGAGAGGAGTCACCATGCATAGGAGTTCAAATTTGTGGAGTATACTGCATCCCCCGCAAACAACTGCCTGGTTAGAGCAAGAAGATCCCTCTTTTTCAAGCAACCCTTCTAAAAAAGTGACAAAAACATGTCTTGGTGCGTGTTTCAGCAACAAAAATTTGAGTCAGTACGTCGCGAGCCTTTGAATGGCATGGCGAGTGTCGCTATACTCGCAACATGAGCAATTCAGAGAGATTCCAGCGCAAAACTAAAAATTATTGTTTTCTATGGTGCGTGTTTTAGTAATTGAGAAAAAGGTGTGCTGGCACATGAAAGAACACGCCGAGGACTTTCACCTGACGTGTCGACTGCGACTCTACGACGTACGGCGAGCGAGTTAGAGCCGGTTTGCTTTTTCGACCTTTGGGTTACTGTAACTCGCGAAATTCAAACTTTTGAATCTCAACTTCTTCTAGCGGAATGATCATTGAGTCGAGATCAGTAGTGGAGCCTAAGATAACCTATTTTCGACGCAAGACGAGCGAGTTAGAGCCGTTTGACGTATTTGGACCTTCGGGTTACTGTAACTCGCGAAATTCAAATTCTTGAGTTTCGACGGATGGGAGAACAAATAATAAGTGAGTCGAGAGCTAGCCAATAAGCTCAAGAACATCACTCTACGACGTAAGTTGAGCGAGTTAGAGTGATTTTAGCGTCAAAATCTCGAGAATGGCGTTTTCCGCGATGCGTGTTTGCGTAATTAACAAAATTGTTGCTGCTGCGTCAAAGGGCGCGTCGAGAGCTTTAGCCTGACGTGTCGATCGCCGCTCTACGACGTAAGACGAGTGAGTTAGAGCCGTTTTGCGTTTTCACCCTTCAGGTTACTGTAACTCGCGAAATTTCAAATTTTTGAGTCTCGACACCGGTTATGACTAATGATCAGTGAGTCGAGGAGATCTATCCGCAGAGCCCAAGGTCGTCTCTCTACAACTTTCCAACGCCGAAATCTGAGAGCGTTCCGGACGCACGCACGCGCGGACGCACGCACGCACGCACGCCGAGCTCTCCGAGGGTGTCGCCCGGCTGAGGCCGGGCGAAAAAAGACTCAAAAATAATCGGTGAATATACCTAGCTACTTCGAAATGTACTGGGCTCTTCTGTATACCAGGTGTCGCAAAAGCCTAGCCCCCCCCCCCCCCCATCCACAGCACGCTGTATAAAGGCTAGCGAAATCATACCTACTGCCACACATGGTAGCTTATTATGTTTGCAACTCGGATGCAAAAATTTAGCATTCTATTTCAACCCATACGCAAATGCGAGCGCAAATACGTAAAATCGGTCGCCGATGCTCCTCCCCCTGCCTGGAGGCCATCTCCATGGAGAAGAAGACCGTCACGAGCCGGACCGAGACAGACAGACAGAATTTGACGGCCCACTGCGGGATAATGGCGAAAGCTTCAAAAGTCATTCTTGCGTTAGTTTGAAGCTCATTATGTTCTCTTTCAAATGACATCTTGCCAGCTGCCAAATGTCGCCCCCATCGCGAGCTGTCGCCAACCAAAGGCGACGGGATCGTTAAATTTCAGTAATTTTACGTTTTACGCCCGCACTTGAGCATGGGTTACAATCGAGTGCTACAATTAAATGTCATAAGAATTTCCAACATTAATAGGCTACCAAGTGTGCAAGTATGACTTGGCTAGCCTTGGTAGAGCATGCTGTGGGGGGGGGGGGGAGTGGACTTTTGGGACACCCGGTAGAGACACCATCCCATCAGGCAGACAGGGGCGCCTCGTAGTGACCGTGGGGATGGTGTTGTTTACGGGAAAGCCCGGTAGTTTGTGGTGCTGTAGCTTTATCAAAATTTCCACCTGTGGCTCTGTTTGCTACAATTCCGACTAGTGCACACTACAAATTGCTCGTCTAACTCACTCGTCTCGCGTCGTAGAGCGGCAGTCGACACGTCAGTTGAAAGATCTCGACACGCCCTTTCATGTGTCAGCAACATCTTTTCAATTACTAAAACACGCACCAATGAAACAATTTTTGAGTTTTGCGCTGGAATCTCTCTGAATTGCTCGTGTTGCGATTACAGCAACACTCGGCACGCCATTCGAAGGCTCACGACGCACTAGGTGGCATTCTGGCTCAAATTATTCATTACTAGAACATGCTCCAAGAAAAACAAACTTTGTTTTTCGACATGGAGAGACATGCGACGCTTTAATTGCTCATAATGCCCTCTTCTGTGCTCCGTTAAATGTTTATTCAAACATCTGACACGTTTTTGTCACTTTTTTAAAAGCATTACTAAAAGAGGATATTATGCTCTAAAAAACCGAATCCCGGGCGATATCAATATTGCTATGCAATACCTCTTTGTGCAAGGGGAGCTAGGGAAGCGGAGCAATGCGGGCGATGAGCTACTATTCACTCCCTGGAGAAAGAACGCAGCTCTTTACAATGCCAGTCAGAACGCAAACTCAACTTTTTAATACCGAAAGTTGTTAGGCAATTTTGAGTCATTTGAGTCTAACACCCTCCCCCCCCCCCCCAAAAAAACTCGGGAGCTCGCTCCTATGGTCCACCGAACAACCCCAGGCCCAGGTCTCGATCCCCATCCAATCCACCTTTCATGTTCGCGAGAACGCCAGCGAATTAGACACTGGGGCAGTCACAACTGGAAACGATGTCACAAACCAACACTGAAGAACATCGCCAATATAACCTCTCCTAAATGACCCAAATGATTTCTCACTCATCCCTAGGAGGACTCCCTAAGAGGAAAACATTGGGGAAAACACTGCTTGACGAGTGCAGAGGCCAATTTGATCTTTCTCTTCTTGTTTTCCATCAGGAAATCCACTCGATTGGGGTAGTCCTTGATAGTCCTGGTGGGACTCGGCCCAGATGGGCCACACCCTCTGAAACAAGTAGATAGGTAGGTAGGTAAGTTGCTCACAGTTCACTGGTTCAATAACGTATCTGTACAAGAGCGGCGAAAGAGCTTTAAAGGAGCCTAAGCGAGGCAGGGTCTGCACTCAATGACCAGCAATTCCACGATCTTCACACACACACTGACAACAGGACTTATCGAACCCATAGTGGAGCCAAAGCGCATGGGGCACAGAGTGCAGCGGACCAGCCGAGTCTTCAAATGGAATCTGGCCGCATGCTCGTGCAGAGTGTGGGCGATGCCACTCCCATGGCACTTGCTGCATTTTGTGTGCCAGGCAGCTTCGCCTGCACAGGGCGCACTTGAAGAGTACATTGCTGGCAAGACCGCCATGGCATGGAGGCTCGAGTTGAGGCGTCTGTCAGCACCCGAAAGTAACTCGGCGCAATTTGGCCTGCAGCTTGAGTGCGGACAGCTTTCCAGTGAAGCCGGCGCTGGCTCCACCGTAAGGTTCTGGGGTAGCAGTGAGTTCTGCGGCACCTCTAGTGGCATTAAAGCTGCTCGACGTCTGCGACTCAGTGACTGATGCCAGATAGGAGGCCGCTTCCGCGATTGCCCCGATATGTGCTGCCAGGATTCGTCGCTACGGCTGAGATGGGCCTTCTCAGGCGACGCGACTTCCTGGCGTTTCCACTTGTCGCGGGACGTGAATCTGAACGATGAGCCTTTGACCACTTCTTCACGCCCATTGGGACAGCCAGAAACGTACTGTTTCTGCCAGCCGAGGCTCTCTTTTGAACGCGGGTTTTCGTGGCTGGGCCATTACGGTCGAAGTCGCTCCTTTTGCTCAACCTTGATTCCGAACTTGTGGGATTGATCGCGCCACGACACCTGGTGAACGGAACGAATGAACGCGTTGGCTGATGGCTCTGAAAACAGCAGAACTGCAGGAATTGAACTTCAGTTGCTGTTGACAAGGAAGGGACTGGAGCGTCTGAAGCCATGTGCTAAGAAACGTCGACAGTCGCTTCTGACTGTAGGTAGCCTGACACATCTGAATAGGCAGCTTGACTGCCTATGTAGCAGGGTGTTCGCGACAGTGGCTCATCAGCTGCCGGCCAACAATAAACCGCACCTGTCATGGTCTTCTGTTGCAGAACCAATGGGCGGCTGTCTCCTAGCCGATTCATGTCCGCGTAAAGAGACCGGGCCACGTTTCGGCGCATGATCTCCTCGTATCTGACGGCGACGCCACCGTCTGCCGTGTCGCTGAATTGGTACTGCCTGGGCTCTCCCGGATGATGGACACCAAAGTGCTCGCTGACAGCAAGCGCGGATGGGTGGCGCGTGAGACATAAACTGCAGACGAAGGGAAAGTAACCCTCGCAGTGGACACTGGCCACGTGGAACTCCCAAATCCCACTTGAGAATCTGCAAACGCTTGAAGGCCTCTGAATGCAACAGAGGTGAGTAGTAATACCGATTCTGCATGCAACAATGGTGAGTAGTAATACCGAACATGGATCGAGGCATCCGCAAGCAAGGCAGACTAGTAAGAGAAGCATAGGTAGGCACTATTAGTGCCCCGCTTGAAACTCTAACATCCAGCTTCGGCCTGGCCGTGTTCAAACCTATATGAGCAAAACAAAAACTGGGCCAGTAAGTATCAATGTAAGCAATTCGGATGTATCAGTAATACCACACCAAGCGAGATTTTCGAATCATCCTCAACAGGCCTCACTCACCAGCGTCGAAGCCACACTCGCAGCCAAACTTGCTGGGAGGACGTAGTTGGAAGTCCGAGGAGGACTGTCGTTGCTTGTCCAACTGTCCAGGCTGCTGCTCCAGTGAGGACGATGCCCGCCGTCCAGCTGATCTGCTGCGGAAATCGTTTCCGCTGTCAGTCGTACCGACTCCTTGCCAACTGCCTCGCATTCGGGGGCTCCTCTTCTGACATTCGACAGAAGATGACCAGTGCAAGATCGTGTGGCGAGCCGTCCGACCTCTCGGGGCGAAGTACTGGAATCTGCGGACCGTGCTGTCCGCCACGAAGTAGTGGTTCGTCTTCTTGACACGCCAGTCGAACTCCCAGGGAGCCCTGGGAATGACTCTGGGCCTGCCGGTGTCGACTCGAATCAGTTGCCCTGCTCTTTCGCTTGATTCCTTCAATACGAGACACGACTGGTGATCCTTTGTCGCCATTGACGGCGCAGTCTGTTGCCTGAAATCAATCACTGTTTTCATCAATTGAGGCGAACAAGCTTTGTCTAAAAACTGTGGCACCACGTTGGCATCAGTGTAAACTTGAAAGCCGTGTGCGCGATAATGTGCACTGGATAGTGAAGTGCCGCTAGACATTTAGTCGACAATCTGGTGGGGTTTCGCCGCAACTGATCTTGAATTTGTTCGTGGTACCTGAATCAGAAGGTTCGCCGCAGGCACACTTTGTGCTTATAATTGTGGCAACTGATCCATAAATGGATCAGAGAAATTCGCCGCAGGCACACAGTGCAATAAAAGCGTCTAAATGAGACGACGCCCTATTGAAAGGGGTATAAATGGGACGACGCCCTATTGAAAAGGGTATAAATGGGACGACGCCCTATTCTTTTGGGCTTAGTGCTCGATGCATCCACACAAAGATATGTTAAAATTTAAGCTGCTTGAAACTGTCGAAATTTAGAAATTCTGACAAAACCATATACCTAAATTCTTCAATTATAAAATCTAGAACTATTTGCTAAATACTTGGCAGACTATGCCCGACACAACTATGCAAAGACATTTATAAATTTAAGCTATTTGGAATTGTCGAAATTTGAGGATCTTAACAAAAAATATCCCAAATTTCGTTAATTATAAAATCAGAAACTATTTGCTAAATACTTGACAGAGTATTCCCAATGCATCAACGCAAAGACATTGTGAAATTTAAGCTGTTGGAAATTGTCATAATTTGAGAATTTTGACAAAAACGTTGAAAATATCCCTAATTTCGTTAACTATAAAATCTGAAACTATTTGATAAATACTTGGCAGACCATGCTCGACACATCCGTGAAAAGACAATTTAAAATTTAAGCTGTTTGAAATTGTCGAAATTTGTGGATTTTAACAAAATCCTTAAGAATATCCTAAATTTCGTTAATTATATTCGCTGAAACTATTTGCTAAATACTTGGCAGACTATGCTCGATACATCCGTGCAAAGAAGTTTTGAAATTTAAGCTGATTGAATTTGTCGAAATTTGGGAATTTTGACAAAAACCTTGAAAATATCCCTAATTTCGTGAATTCCAAAATCCGAAACTATTTGATAAATGCTTGGCAGACTATGCTCGACACATCCGGGAAAAGAAATTTTGAAATTTAAGCTGTTTGAAATTGTCGAAATTTGTGGATTTTGACAAAATCCTTAAAAATATCCTAAATTTCGTTAATTATATTCGCTGAAACTATTTGCTAAATACTTGGCAGACTATGCTCGATACATCCGTGCAAAGAAGTTTTGAAATTTAAGCTGATTGAATTTGTCGAAATTTGGGAATTTTGACAAAAACCTTGAAAATATCCCTAATTTCGTGAATTCCAAAATCCGAAACTATTTGATAAATACTTGGCAGACTATGCTCGACACACCCGGAAAAGAAATTTTAAAATTTAAGCTGTTTTAATTTGTCTAAATTTGGGAATTTTAACAAAACCCTTGAAAATATCCCTAATTTCGTAAATTCCAAAATCCAAAACTATGTTACAAATTCATCGCGTCTTATGCCCTTTCCATTTCAGCAAAAACTTTCTCGATACGACCTGTAAATAAAAGTGTCATTTTTGACATTTTTATATTTTAATTGTAAATATCTCGAAATAGCGAAATTAGCAACAGAAACGGACAACGGCGCGTTACTCAGCGCATTCGACTCCATCGGGTGGCACTAACCGTCATGTTTAGTTTTGTGACACACACACACACACACACACACACACACACACACGAACGGACATTAGCGTCCGTATATATACTCGCCGCCCTGGGGGGCGGCGAAAAAATGATACTCTCTGGACCAAAATCAACCGAAACTGTGGCTGTAGTTATTCACTCCCACCACTACCCACCAAAGAGTTGTATGTACCTCTGAACAGTCGAACTGGCGCTCAGTGACTCATCAAATGAGCAATCACAGCTCAACTTACAAGGTGCAAACATACGTTGTACTAGTTATACAACCTGTTATCGTACTGCAAATGTTTGAAGCACTACGTATCATTTTTTCGCCTCGCCTCAGCGCGGCGAGACGTACATATGTCACATCCAAAATGCGCAACCACCCAGAAGGCGCCATATGGCGCCTTCTGGGTGGTGGCCACCCAAACTGCGCAATATGGCGCCTCCTGGGTGGTCGCCACCCAGACTACGCAATAGTCGCCGGCCTCTTGTTTCTTTGCATTAAACAGAGACAAGACAGAGTATATTCCTTTCAGTTCAGGCTATGCTTAGGCTCGCCCTGCGCCCACCGTTCACAAGAGTCAGTCGGCGTCGCAGTCTGGCGGGTGGGAGCTTAGGGTAAAACCGACCGGTGACCGACTTCAGGGCGTGCGGAGCGCGCCCTGAAGTTGGTGGTCGCGCTAAGCCTCCGTTTTCGATCCGCCAGGCGCGACGCCGACCGAGTTTTCGTGCAAACTGTAAGTGGGGTGAACACTCCTCCATTTACTTCACCTCCTGCTCAGGCCCTTCAATGCTATAGCGCTTTTGGCAGCTTTCACTAATGCAAATTGCGCATTCTGGGTGATCGCCACCCAAAACACACCATATGGTGGATTCTGGGTAACGACCACCCAGAATACGCCATATTGCGCGTTCTGGGTGGATTGCGGAAAGTGGGTGTAACATATACACGGTTGACAATGTGTGTCTGTGTGTGTGTCTGTCCGTCGCACAGAAGTAATGTGGCATATGTGGTCAAGTAGAGTCAAGGTCGCTGAGTATGGATCTGAAGTCCGTTTCTGTTGCTAATTTCACATTTTCAAGATATTCACATTCAGAATTCAAAAATGTTGAAAATCGACATTTTCGTCTGATGAGTTAGTGGCGAAATTTCAGAAATGGCAAGGGCATAGACTGCGCATAATTTGTTTGTAATACAATAAAAAATTTTTGCAAATGTGGAATTTGATAGAAACACGCATTTATTTGTTATATTTTCCTAAACTGATAAAACTAGAACGTCGTTTACTGACGAATGTAAATGCAGAAATGGCAAGGCCGTATGTCAATAAGAATTTGTGACATAGTTTTGCAGTTTTAATAACTTGCAATTTTGAGATATTTAGAATTACAATTGAAAAGACCCAAAATTGACATTTTCGTCTCATAGGCTAGCGGCAAAATCTCTTCAGAAATGAACAAGCTGTTTTAAAAAAGTTGAGTTGTTTTATTAATACAGAGTGGTTTGTGAGTATTTTAAAGTGGAAGAGTAAAAGAGTGGATACTTTTGTAAAGTATTTCGAAGCCTTTCCGATATGACGCGCGCCCGCCCGGAGTCCACTATTCATGCGCTACTTCTGACACGCTGCTTTCTGAGCGGTTCTTGCAGGGCAACATTGGGATCGCCCGGGATTAATTTTTTGAGCAAGACACACGCATTTCTGAGCGGTTGTTGCAAGGCAACATTGGGATCGCCCGGGATTAATTTTTTTAGCACACAAAGTTGTTCGTAAGACAAGGATTTAAAAAAACAAAAGTATTTCTTTAGGAATGACCGTTCAACAACTGCCTCAACGTAAGCTTTCAAACGGTCGAACGAATGCCGCTCTACAACGTAAGACGAGCGAGTTAGGGCTGATTTGCTGTTCGAACCTTTGGGTTACTGGAGCTCGCGATATTCAAACTTTTCAGTTTCGACCAATAGAAGAACAAATGATCAGTGAGTCAAGAGCTATCCAGCAACTCAAGATCGTCTCTCTACGGCGCACGCTGAGCGGGTTAGAGCGACTTCTATGCTAAAAACGCGATAATGTCGCTTTTCGTGGTGCGTGTTTGCGTAATTAACAAAATTTCTACGCCAAGTGAAATAGCACGTCGAGACCTTTTAGTTGACCTATCGCACGCCGCGCTACAACGTAAGACGAGCGTGTTAGAGCCGTTTTGCGTTTTGGACCTTCGTGTTACTGTAGCGCGCGCAATTCAAACTTTTGAATTTCGACTCTGCTTAACGGAATTATCAGCGTGCCGAAACCTATTCAACGAACTCAGGATCGTCTCTCTATGACGGAAGACGAGAGAGTTAGATAAGTTTTGCGTTTTAAACCTTTGGGTTACTGTAGCTCCCGAAATTCAAACTTTTGAGTTTCGACCAATAGAAGAGCAAATGATCAGTGAGTCGAGAGCTATCCAACCAACCCAAGATCGTCTCCGTACGACGCGCGCTGACCGAGTTAGAGCGATTTCTGCGTTAAAAACGCGATAATGTCGCTTTTCGTGTTGCGTGTTTGCGTAATTAAGAAAACTCTTAATGCCAAACGAAAGCGCACGTCGAGACCTTTTAGTTGACCTATCGTGCGCCGCTCTACGACGTAAGACGAGCGAGTTAGAGCCGTTTTCAGTTTGAACCTTCGGGTTACTGTAGCGCGCGCAATTCAAACTTTTGAATTTCGAAGTCTCTTAGCAACATTACCAGTGAGTAGAGACCTTTCCGTAGAGCCCAAGATCTCCTTCCTACAACTTACCAACGCCGAGATCTGAGAGCGTGCCGAACGAACGAACGAACGGACGGACGGACGCACGCACGCACGATAAGCTCTCGTAGGGGTTCGCCCGGCTGAGGCCGGGCGAACAAGCTGTTTTAAAAAAGTTGAGTTGTTTTATTAATACAGAGTGGTTTGTGAGTGTTTTAAAGTGGAAGAGTAAAAGAGTAAATACTTTTGTAAAGTATTTCGAAGCCTTTCCGATATGACGCGCGCCCGCCCGGAGTCCACTATTCATGCGCTACTTCTGACACGCTCCTTTCTGAGGGATTCTTGCAAGGCAACATTGGGATCGCCCGGGATTAATTTTTTGAGCAAGGCACACGCATTTCTAAGCGGTTGTTGCAAGGCAACATTGGGATCGCCCGGGATTAATTTTTTTAGCAGACAAAGCTGTTCGTAAGTCAAGGGTTTAAAAAAACAAAAGTATTTCTTTAGGAATGACCGCTCAACAACTGCCTCCACGTAGGCTTTCAAACTGTCGAACGAATGCCGCTCTACAACGTAAGACGGGCGAGTTAGGGCCCATTTGCTGTTTGAACCTTTGGGTTACTGTAGCTCGCGATATTCAAACTTTTGAGTTTCGACCAATAGAAGAACAAATGATCAGTGAGTCAAGAGCTATCCACCAACTCAAGATCGTCCCTCTACGACACACGCTGAGCGAGTTAGAGCGATTTATATGCTAAAAACGCGAGAATGTCGCTTTTCGTGCTGCGTGTTTGCGTAATTAAGAAAACTTTTAATGCCAAACGAAAGATCACGTCGAGACCTTTTAGTTGACCTATCGCACGCCGCTCTACGACGTAAGACGAGCATTTTAGAGCCGTTTTGCGTTTTGGACCTTCGGGTTACTGTAGCGCGCGCAATTCGAACTTTTGAATTTCGAGTTCTCTTAACGGAATTATCAGTGTGCCGAAACCTATTCAAGGAACTCAAGATCGTCTCTCTATGACGGAAGACGAGCGAGTTAGATAAGTTTCCCGTTTTAAACCTTTGGGTTACTGTAGCTCCCGAAATTCAAACTTTTGAGTTTCATTCGACCAATAGAAGAACAAATGATCAGTGGGTCGAGAGCTATCCAACCAACCAAAGATCGTCTCCCTACGACGCACGCTGAGCAAGTTAGAGCGATTTCTGCGTTAAAAACGCGAGAATGTCGCTTTTCGTGTTGCGTGTTTGCGTAATTAAGAAAATTTGTAATGCCAAACGAAAGAGCACGTCGAGACCTTTTAGTTGAGCTATCGCGCGCCGCTCTACGACGTAAGACGAGCGAGTTAGAGCCGTTTTCCTTTTAGACCTTCGGGTTACTGTAGCGCGCGCAATTCAAACTTTTGAATTTCGAAGTCTCTTAGCAACATTACCAGTGAGTCGAGACCTATCCATAAAGCCCAAGATCTCCTTCCTACAACTTACCAACGCCGAGATCTGAGAGCGTGACGGACGAACGGACGAACGAACGAACGGACGCAAAGCTCTCGTAGGGGTTCGCCCGGCTGAGGCCGGGCGAAAAAAAGGCATAGACAGCGGATAATTTGTAACACAAAAGAATGTTTGTTTGCAAATGTGAAATTTTATATAAATACGCGATTATTTTTCTAAATTCAATAAATTGACAATAATAAACCGTCATTTGTTGACGAATGTGAATGCAGAAATGATACGGCCATAACTATGCTAATAAGAATTTGAGACACAGTTTTGCAGTTTTAATGAAACGCAGTTTTGAGACATTTAGAATTAAAATTAACAAATTTCACTGAGCTTCAGATCTGAGCACTGAGCTTCAGATCAGCTGTACAGACAACCGTATCGTGGGGATAGCTGCACTTGGTATTAAACGTCACGTTCTCAAGGCACGTTCTCCAGATGCGGCTAACGATGTGTATGTACAAAGTTCACGATACTGTTCACCAAAATTTGACAGACCAGACACATAGCATAGGTTGAACTATTTACACACACACAGCTTGTTAAGTAGTCGAAGTTTGTTACATATGTGGTCAAAGACTCACTCAGAAGTTGTCTCGGAACTACGAAATAGGCCCGGTCACCAGGAGTGCTAGGACAATCCTTGGCGGTTGGCTCCTCAGAAAGCACCTCCCAATGGTTATCCACACATAACATCATTTCCACGACACACTGTAGCAGAGGAGGCTTTCTGGCACCAACTGAGCGCACCCTCTGTAACGCGGGGTGTCCAGCGCTCGTCGCACTCTCTGCAGGATGGGTTGCCTGCTCACTACTGCCGGAATTGGACGTCACCGACAAAACCGCTTGAGAAATCATTTGCTTGAGATCCATCCTCGTCAAAACAACAATGGACAGAGGGTGCAGGCCTCCTCTCTTATTGGAGGGTCTGGCGAAGAACACCTTTCGACGCAGCCGACTGTCCTCTGGTGTGTCCCAGTAGTGAAACAAGATGCACCAGCTGCACGCCTGCTGAGGATCGGATTCAAGAAGGTTCCCATCCGGCCCAAATTTCCAGTGGGAGTGTTCGTTGTAGAATTTCCTCCTTGCCCACCCCTGGCTGTACGCCAACTCTGCCGCAGTGTAGCCTATGGTAAAAAGTTGTCAGAATAAACCATCTGAACTGAACGCAACCGAAGTAGAGATGAAGTCGTGTCGCACCCAAGCACGAGGTATAGACGAGGAAGGCCACGCAGCCCACTTGAGCGGGACAGTCCTCCATTGAAGGTGCCACAAGGGAGATTGTATGGCCGGTCCGACTGCTAAAGAATAGAATTTCGGCCAACTGCCTAGGGCTCAGCGAGTTGATAACATCTGATGACAAGGGCAAGGCAACCGCGCGCTTCATGGCAGAAGACAACACGGACGGAAGATCTACAGTTGCTGTCCTTGTTGGCTCGAGTGAAACGACCGTCTCTGTTGCCAGACGCGCTTGCTGAAGCTCCAAGCTTTCCAGTTGCATTTGATCTAGCGATGGGCTAGGGTTCACTGAGAGCGAAGCATTAGCAACGTCAGTTGTCGAGCTGCGGGAAAGCTGAGCTTCTCCAGACGGATCCTCAGTTTGTTGCTCCGCATCGCTGCGTTCGAAGGTTCTGCAGAGGACGACCAGTATATGCTTGTATTCTAGACCGCTGGAGCTTGTGGCAGTGTATTGGAATCTGCGAACAGTGCCATTCCTGGCCGAGCAATGGCGTTGCTTAACAACGCGCCAGTCATACATCAGAGGATCTGTAGGAATGACCCTGGGCTTAACCGCATCAACGCGATGCAGGTTTCCTGATCCCTGGGACAAAGCCTGCCAATACGAAACGCTATTGCGTGCATTTCTGCGCCACTGGCTGCCTGGTCCGCCAACTGAAATTGTTTTAATCTTTCTTCTACAACATTGGAAACCGTACGCATGTAGGTACTACTTTGAAACTCACCCAGAAGCTGTTTAGGGAGTATAAAGGAAGCCATGTCGCCAGGAATCGTAGGAGAGTTGTCAATGGTCGGCACAGCCGTCGAGACCTTCCCCTGATGGTCACCACACAGCAAAAATCTTGCTGCGCTACTTAGAAGGGGATAGCGTGAGGAGTGCATTGCGGGCTGACCTTTTAACAAAATGATGCGCTTATTGGTCTTTGATTCTCCACTCTCCTCCATTGCACAGTCCACTGAGCTCTCTGCCAACTTGTGAACTTGGCCAGTCGCACTACAACTCAAGCTCTCATTGGCTTTGAGCAAAACCAAGTGACCCCTATTCTCTTCCGGGTCCAATCTCGTCAAGACGACCACAGCCAGACGGTGCAAGTGAATTCGGTCTGGCGAAGCGGCGAAGAAGACCTTTCGCCTCAGCTGACTATCGGCCAGAGCTACCCAGTGGTGACACGAGATCTGCCAGTAGTACTCGTGGGGTTGGTCCGACTGGAGAAGGTTCTCGTACAGTCCGAGTCTCCAGTAGCAATCCAGTTTGTTGTCAAGACCCAACTCTGACCAGCCAACTGGACTCCGCGCCAAGTCTGTTAGTGTCTGTCCTGAAGAATAGCGCATCGTCGACGTCGTTTCATAGGCATGATGGGACATCATTCTGATGGGGGGGGGGGGGGGTTTCAGCTGGGATTGAGGGGTGGTCCAGATCTGGTTGTTTTGTCAGCGGTCTAGGGGCATGTGGTGCCACGAACTCAGAGTTCTAGGGACATTCTTGAAGGTATAGGTGTAATCAAATAATTACAAATAATACCACAATGTCAGAAAAATAATGTCAAAAATAATGTCACATAAAATAAACCCAGAATGGCAACAGAATCGAGTTGAAAACAGTATAAGACCTCCAAAAGTGCCAAAAAACGAAAAAGACCTTAAAATAACTCAAAAAGTTCAAAAAGTGCAGCAGGCGAAAATGTTGAAAATCTTCTCAATGAAATCTTCTCATAAATTTAATAATGTTTGCTTGATTGTCAGTCGGGGGGGGGGGGTTGACAGCAAGAACAAAATTGTTCCAGCCCCCCCCCCCCCCCCTCCCGCCACACCTATGGGTCGTTCTGCGACACAGAGACTAGACTTGGAGACTCACCCAAAGTATATGTGTGAACGAGGAATGCCACAGAGCCAGCACGAGTGGGGCAGTCTTCCATTGAAGGGGCCACGGGTGAGATATGGTGGGTTTGGGCCTTTAGGAGAAAGAGGATCTCGGCCAACTGTCTAGAGCTCAGCGCACAGTTGATGGAATCTGGCGACATGGGTAAGTGAACTGCTCGTTCACGCTCAATGGAAGACGACGCCGCTGCTTCGGCGTCCACCTCGAGCTTCGATTCAGTAGCAGTCGTCATCGCCCGTTGCCGGGTGCGTCGGTGGAATCAACTACTACACCATCTTCACTTGCGACTTGCATTTCCGGCAGCTACGAATAAAGGAGTCTGGCAAGCAACGCATGTAGAGCAGCGTCCACATCAATAAGAAATGAAAGCTGCGGTAACTGGTAAAGACGCAATGCGCAACACGTAGTGGCGAAATGAGATCAATGAATACCTATGTCCTTTGCGGCGGTCAGTGTACCACCGAAGCGGTCCTAACATCGAAAATTACTTGGTGCGAATGTCCATAATCATTCAGGTGGGTGCTCGAAATCAGGCAGTAGAGGATGCTCAAGCCTTTTGGGTTACCTATGCACGCGTAGAACTTAAACCCTAAAGACTTTATTGAAGTTCGTTGAATGATCAGCGAGTCGAGACCTACATATCAACCATACGTGTAAGCGCCAACCGGCCAGGGGGGGGGGGGGTCGGTAGGATATAGGACCCCTCAGGGGGGGGGGGGGGTCTGAGGCCCCTGGAGGGGGGGTCAAATGAGCTAAAAAATTTTGCCAAACCAGGCAAGTCGTCCGGGGGACGCAGTATACTCCACAAATTTGAACTCCTACGCACGGTAACTCCTCTGCTGTTGTGGCCTCCTGGCACCCCCAATCGCAAAAGTAATGGCGAATTCGTGATCTACATCCCAGAATACCCCAGAATCGACATACAACACCCCTAACTTCCTATGGACTCCGGGAACTGGAATTCTGCACTTGGGGTACGGTAGAATACAAATTCGTCGTAGGTAGGTTCAAACAACATCTAAGCACTGAACAGATGCCAAATTCGTAATCAGCGCCCCGAAAACCCCGAAATCGAGCATAATATTGGCAAAGTCGACCCGACGCCCAAAATTCAAACCGACGCGGCAGGGATACTGTAGCTCTGCAAAATTTCAAAAATACTTTTCTGGGCCAGATTTAAACGCAGAATCGTTTGAAACCACTTTTGGAACGATTCGGCAACGCATTCGAGCGCTATAGACGCCGAAATGCGAAAATCGCAATTTTCGACCCCGGAGTCGAAAAAGTCGCAGTGTAAGAAAGTTTTTTGTGTTTCGCCCGATTTTCTCCGTTCATGGCTCATTCGATAGAGGACATCTGGGAAGGAGCAACAAGAGTGGTCTCGCCGCTCTAGCTGCTACCTAGCTCGCACAGCAAACCGTCAATGTCGGAAAATAGCGAAAATTCGCGAATTTTTCAAATTTGGCGCCAAAAGGGGTCCCGCAGCGATCCAATTCTTTTTTTGCCGACTCGGCACTATCAAGGGCTACAACATAGGTATCAAAAGATAGTATATACCATTATCTGCAACTTTCTCGAGTTCTACCTTGTGTAACCCATTTTTCAGTACTTTGAAAATTTAAGTTTTTGAATTTCCCGCCAACGGGGTCCCGCAGCGAGACCCCATATGTCGTGCAGGTTGCCCACCCACTAGGCCTACCCAACGCAAAAGACCGTTTGGAAATCGGCCGCTTCACGCGCGAGCTACATCCGTTGCAATTTTCTGCGTTTCGCGCACAATCGCTATATACTCCACACTTTTTGTGGAGTATAACAAGCTGTTTTAAAAAGGTTGAGTTGTTTTATTAATACAGAGTGGTTTGTGAGTGTTTTAAAGTGGAAGAGTAAAAGAGTGGAGACTTTTGTATTTCGAAGCCTTTCCGATATGATGTGCGCCCGCCCGGAGTCCACTATTCATGCGCTACTTCTGACACGCTCCTTTCTGAGGGGTTTTGGCAGGGCAACATTGGGATCGCCCGGGATTAATTTTTTTAGCAAGACACACGCATTTCTGAGTGGTTGTTGCAAGGCAACATTGGGATCGCCCGGGATTAATTTTTTTAGCAGACAAAATTGTTCGTAAAGCAAGAGTTAAAAAACAACAGTATTTCTTTAGGAATGAGTGTTCAACAACAGCCTCAACGTAAGGTTTCAAACGGTAAAACAAATGCCGCTCTACAACGCAAGACGAGCGAGTTAGAGTCCTTATAGTGCTCAAAACGTAGCGAATGTCGATTTCCATAGTGCGTATTTTACTAATTAGAAAGGTTTATGCAGTCGCATGAAAGAGCACGTTGAGACCTTTTAAATGACGTGTCGATTGTCGCTCTACGACATAAGACGGGCGAGTTAGAGCCGCTTTGCGTTTTGGATCTTCGGATTACTGTAACACGCGTAATTCAAATTTTTGAGTCGCAACTCCTCTTAGCGCATTATCAGTGAGTCGAGACCTATCGAATGAACCCAAGATCGTATCTCAACGACTTTCCTACGAAAATTTCAATTTCCTCAGTACGTGATTTACCAATTGAATGAAAAATTTATCGTGTCATAAAAGAGCACGTCGCGATCTTTTAAGCGAGCTATCGCACGCCTCTCTACGACGTGAGACGAGCGAGTTAGGGCCGCTTTGCAGTTTGAACCTTTGAGTTACTGTAGCTCGCGATATTCAAACTTTTGAGTTTCGACCAATAGAAGAACAAATGATCAGTGAGTCGAGAGCTAGCCATAAAACTCAAGATCGTCTCTCTACGACGCACGCTGAGCGAGTTAGAGCGATTTCTATGCTAAAAACGCGAGAATGTCGCTTTTTGTGGTGCGTGTTTGCGTAATTAACAAATTTGTTACGCCAAGTGAAAGAGCATGTCGAGACCTTTTAGTTGACCTACCGCACGCCGCTCTACGACGTAAGACGAGCGTGTTAGAGCCGTTCTGCGTTTTGGACACTCAGGTTACTGTAGCGCGCGCAATTCGAACTTTTGAATTTCGAGTTTTCTTATCGGAATTATCAGTGTGCCGAAACCTATTCAACGAACTCAAGATCGTCTCTCTATGATGGAAGACGAGCGAGTTAGATAAGTTTTGCGTTTTAAACCCTTGGGTTACTGTAGCTCCTGAAATTCAAACTTTTGAGTTCCGACCAATAGAAGAACAAATGATCAGTGGGTCGAGAGCTATCCAACCAACCCAAAATCGTCTCCCTACGACGCACGCTGAGCGAGTTAGAGCGATTTCTGCGTTAAAAACGCGAGAATGTCGCTTTTCGTGTTGCGTGTTTGCGTAATTAAGAAAATTTTTAATGTCAAACGAAAGAGCACGTCGAGACCTTTTAGTTGACCTATCGCACGCCGCTCTACGACGTAAGACGAGCGAGTTAGAGCCATTTTCCGTTTTGACCTTCGGGGTACTGTAGCGCGCGCAATTCAAACTTTTGAATTTCGAAACCTCTTAGCTGAATGATCAGTGAGTCGAGACCTTTCCGTAGAGCCCAAGATCGCTTTCCTACGACTTTCCAACCCCGAGATCTGAGAGCGTAACGAACGGACGAACGGACGAACGGACGTACGTACGCACGAAAAGCTCTCGTAGGGGTTCGCCCGGCTGAGGCCGGGCGAAAAAAGTACCAAAAAATAAGAAAATTTTGCAAAAACTAGACCAAAGAGTGCCAAAAATCGCTTAATTTTGGCCAAAAACGTCCAAAATATAGCGCCGCAGGCGAAAATTTTGCTATTTTTAAGCGCCGCAGGCGAAATTTTTGCCGTTTTTTCGCCGCGCCTCAGCGCGGCGAGGTGTATATGTCACGGGGAGAACCCGAGTTCAGGGAGAACCCGAGTACTCGGGTTCTCACTGATGGAGTTGGTGAGAACCCGAGTAGAGAGGCGGCGGGGGCAGAGTGCGCTCGACAGAAGGCGCCCGCGCAGTTACAGCAGCTCATAATTTGGGGAAAGCATTTGCAATATAATTTGAGGAAGTCCGGTTGACATTAGGATTATGTGTTTTTGACAGCTGTATATTCCTTTGAAATCAGGCTATGCTTAGGCTCGCCCTGCGCCCACAGTGCACAAGAGTCAGTCGGCGTCGCAGTCTGGCGGGTCGAAGCTTAGGCTTAACGCGACCGGTGACCGACTTCAGGGCGCGCGGAGCGCGCCCTGAAGTTGGTGGTCGCGCTAAGCCTCAGCTGAGACCCGCCAGGCGCGACGTCGACCGAGTTTTAGTGCAAACTGTAAGTGGAATGAACACTCCTCCATCTAATTCACCTCCTGCTCAGGCCGGCTGTGCCTCGCCGACCAGAGATTGCGCGGAAGGGGAGGCCGAGGGGCCGCCCCTTACAGTTTCATCGGCCTTACACGCGCGCCCTCAGTCATACGCAGCTTGTCGGCCACTCTACTCGGGTTCTCACTAACTCCATCAGTGAGAACCCGAGTACTCGGGTTCTCACTAAATAACCAGGGAGAACCCGAGTACTCGGGTTCTCCCTGAACTCGGGTAGTCACTTTAACATATATATACGGATGACAATGTCTGTCTGTGTGTGTGTGTGTGTGTGTGTGCGTCCGTCCGTGGCACCGAAGTAAGATATGTGGCATATGTGGTCAAGTAGAGTCGAGGTCGCTGAGTACGGATCCGATATCCGTTTGTTTTGCTAATTTCGCATTTTCGAGATATTCTCAATTAAAATTCCAAAATGTCGAAAATCGACTTTTTCGTCTGATGAGCTAGAACTGAAATTTCTTCAGAAACGGAAAGGGCATACACAGAGGATAATTTGTAAAACAAAACAAAATTTTTGCAAATGTAAAATTTGATAGAAATACGCGATTATTTGTCCGAATTCCATAAATTGACAAAAATAGAACGTCATTTATTGACGAATATGAATGCAGAAATAGTAAGGCCGTATGTCAATAAGAATTTGTGATGTAGTTTTACAGTTTTAATAAATTGCAAATTTCGAGATATTTTGAATTAAAATTAAGAAATGTAAAAATCGACATTTTCGTCTGATGAGATAGAACTGAAATTTCTTCAGAAACGGAAAGGGTATAGACAGCAGATAATTTGCTACACAAAACAAAATTTTTGCAAATGTGAAATTTGATAGAAATACGCGATTATTTGTCCGAATTCCATAAATTGACAAAAATAGAACGTCATTTATTGAGGAATGTGAATGCAGAAATGGTAAGGCCGTATGCCGATAAGAATTTGTGACATAGTTTTACAGTTTTGAAACATTACAATTTCGAGATATTCAGAATTAAAATACAGAACTGCCGAGAATCGGCTTTTTTCGCCGCGCGTCAGCGCGGCGAGGTGTATATGTCACAGGCGATGGCCGTCTTCAGGCGATAGCCGTCTAGACGGCTGTCGCCTGGTCGATCAGGCCGCGGCCGTCTAGACGGCAATCGCCTGATGCGTCAGGCCGCGGCCGTCTAGACGGCAATCGCCTGATGCGTCAGGCGATGGCCGTCTTTTCTTTCTCTGTATTAGTTTCGGACACAGTGTATTCCTTCCAGTTTAGGCTATGCTTAGGCTCGCCCTGCGCCCACAGTTCACAAGAGTCAGTCGGCGTCGCAGTCTGGCGGGTCGAAGCTTGGGCTTAACGCGACCGGTGACCGATTTCAGGGCGCGCGGAGCGCGCCCTGAAGTTGGTGGTCGCGCTAAGCCTCAGCTGAGACCCGCCAGGCGCGACGCCGGCCGAGTTTTAGTGCAAACTGTAAGTGGAATAAACACTCCTCCATTTACTTCACCTCCTGCTCAGGCCTGCTGTGCCCCTTCCCTGCTACAGTAGCGCTTTCATTTTGAAGACGGCTGTTGACTGGTCCATCAGGCGATAGCCGTCTTTTCGAGCAGAAGACGCCCATCGCCTGACGGACCAGGCGATGGCCGTCTTTTCCCCGAGAAGACGGCCGCGGCCTGATCGACCAGGCGATAGCCGTCTAGACGGCAATCGCCTGAAGACGGCTACTGACTGCAACATATATATACGGTTGACGATGTGTGTCTGTGTGTCTGTGTGTCTGTGTGTCTGTTCGTGGCACCAAAGTAAAGTATGTGACACATGCGGTCAAGTAGAGTCAAGGTCGCTGAGCACGGATCCGATGTCCGTTTCTGTTGCTAATTTCGCATTTTCGAGATATTTGCAATTAAAATTCGAAAATGTCGAAAATCGACTTTTTCGTCTGATGCGCTAGCCGCAAAATTTCTTCAGAAATGGAAGGAGCATAGACCGCGGATAATTTGTAACACAAAAGAAATTTTTTGCAAATGTGGAATTTAATAGAAATACGCGATTATTTGTCAAAATTGCATAAATTGACTACAATACAAAGTCATTTATTGACGAATGTGAATGCAGAAATGGAAAGGTTGTATGCCAATAAGGATTTGTGACATAGTTTTGCAGTTTTTAAAAATTGCAATTTCGAGATATTTTAAATCAAAATATGGAAATGTCGAAAATCGACTTTTTCACCTGATGATATAGCGGCGAAATTTCTTCAGAAATGGAAAGAGTATAGAGTGCGGATAATTTGTAACGCAAGAGAAATTTTTTGCAAGCATGGAGTTTAGTAGAAATACGTGATCATTTTTCAAAATTCCATAAATCAACAAAATTGAACGTCGTTTTTTGACGAATTTGAACGCAGAAATGACAACGCCGTATGCCAATAAGAATTTGTGACATAGTGTTGCATTTTTAATAAATTCCAATTTCAAGATATTTAGAATTAAAACTTAAAAAATGTCAAAATCGAGATTTTCGTCTGATGGCCAGAACAGCTGTTTATTGATGAATGTGCACTCGGAAACACAAATGCGTACGCTGAACACAGGAATTCGCTCGAACAAAACTTTTGGCAAGTTTTTTTGTTGGATGTGACGTTTTCACGCAGGTAGGAAACATCAGATAAATGGCGTCGTATCATGCCGATAACATATAGCGAACGCGGCGATATCACTGAGCTTCAGATCAGCTGTACAGACAACCGAATCGTGGGGATAGGTGCACTTGGCATTAAGGTACACATTCTCAAGACACTTTCTCCAGATGCGGCTAACAATGTGTACAAAGTTCACTATACTGTTCACCAAAATTTGACAGACACAAAGTATAGGTTGAACTTTTTACACACACAGCTTGTTCGTTTGATAAGTTAGCGGCGAGATTTCTTCAAATAGGGCAAGGGCATAGACCGCGGAAAATTTGTAACACAAATGAAAATTTTTGCAAATGTTGAATTTGATAAAAATGTTCAAAATTTGACAGAAATGTCAAAAATTCATAAATTGCCAAATCTTGTTTATTGATAAATGTGAACGTAGAATGGCAATGTACAGTATGACAAGAGCACCAAATTTTTGGCAAGTTTTTTCGCCCGGCCTCAGCCGGGCGAACCCCTACGAGAGCTTATCGTGCGTGCGTCTGTGCGTGCGTCCGTCCGTCACGCTCTTATATCTCAGCGTTGGAAAGTCGTAGGAAGGCGATCTTGGACTTTATGGATAGGTCTCGACTCACTGGTAATGTTGCTAAGAGACTTCGAAATTCAAAAGTTTGAATTGCGCGCGCTACAGTAATCCGAAGGTCAAAACGGAAAACGGCTGTAACTCGCTCGTCTTACGTCGTAGAGCGGCGCGCGATAGGTCAACTAAAAGGTCTCGACGTGCTCTTTCGTTTGGCATTAAAAGTTTTCTTAATTACGCAAACACGCACCACGAAAAGCGACATTCTCGCGTTTTTAACGCAGAAATCGTTCTAACTCGCTCAGCGTGCGTCGTAGGGAGACGATCTTGGGTTGGTTGGATAGCTCTCGACTCACTGATCATTTGTTCTTCTATTCTTCGAAACTCAAAAGTTTGAATTTCGGGAGCTACAGTAACCCAAAGGTTTAAAACGCGAAACTTATCTAACTCGCTCGTCTTTCGTTATAGAGAGACGATCTTGAGTTCGCTGAATAGGTTTCGGCACACTGACAATTCCGTTAAAAGAAGTCGACATTCAAAAGTTTGAATTGCGCGCGCTACAGTAACTTGAAGGTCCAAAACGCAAAACGGCTGTAACACGCTCGTCTTACGTCGTAGAGCGGCGTGCGATAGGTCAACTAAAAGGTCTCAACGTACTCTTTCACTTGACGTAAAAAATTTGTTAATTACGCAAACACGCAACACGAAAAGCGACATTCTCGCGTTTTTAACACAGAAATCGCTCTACCTCGCTCAGCGTGCGTCGTAGAGAGACGATCTTGAGTTTGTCGGACAGCTCTCGACTCACTGATCATTTGTTCTTCGATTGGTCGAAACTCAAAGGTTTGAATATCGCGAGCTACAGTAACCCAACGGTTCAAAACGCAAAACTTCTCTAACTCGCTCGTCTTTCGTCGTAGAGAGACGATCTTGAGCACGTTGAATAGGTTTCGGCACACTTCTCATTCCTTTAAGAGAAGTCGAGATTCAAAACTTTGAATTTCGCGAGCTACAGTAACTCAAAGGTTCAAACAGCAAATCGGCCCTAACTCGCTTGTCGTACGTTGTAGAGCGGCATTAGTCGACCGTTTGAACGCTTACGTTGAGGCAGTTGTTGAGCGGTCATTCCTAAAGAAATACTTTTGTTTTTTTTAACTCTTGTCGTACGAACAACTTTGTTTGCAAAAAAATTAATCCCGGGCGATCCCAATGTTGCCTTGCAACAACCGCTCAGAAATGCGTGTGCCTTGCTCAAAAAATTAATCCCGGGCGATCCCAATGTTGCCCTGCAAGAACCCCTCAGAAAGGAGCGTGTCAGAAGTAGCGCATGAATAGTGGACTCCGGGCGGGCGCGCGTCATATCGGAAAGGCTTCGAAATCCTTAACAAAAGTATCCACTCCTTCACTCTTCCACTTTAAAATACTCACAAACCACTCTGTATTAATAAAACAACTCAACTTTTTTAAAACAGCTTGTTTGTTGGATGTGACGTTTTCACGCAGGTAGGAAACATCAGATAAACGGCGTCGTATCATGCCGATATCATATAGCGAACGCGGCGATATCACTGAGCTTTAGATCAGCTGTACAGACAACCGTATCGTGGGGATAGGTCACTTGGCATTAAGGTACACATTCTCAAGACACTTTCTCCAGATGCGGCTAACGATGTGTACAAAGTTCACTATACTGTTCACCAAAATTTGACAGACACAAAGTATAGGTTGAACTTTTTACACACACAGCTTGTTTCGCCGCGCCTCAGCGCGGCGAGGTGTATATATACGGATGACAATGTCTGTCTGTCCGTCTGTCTGTCTGTCTGTCTGTCTGTCTGTGTGTCCGTCCGTCCGTTCGTGGCACCGAAGTAAAATATGTGACATATGTGGTCACGTAGAGTCGAGGTCGCTGAGTACGGATCCGATGTCCGTTTCTGTTGCTAATTTCGTATTTTCAAGATATTAACAATTAAAATATGAAAATGTTGAAAATCGACTTTTTCACCTGATGAGGTAGCGGCGAAATTTCGTCAGAAATGGAAAGAGCATATACCGCGGATAATCTGTAACACACAAGAAATTTTTTGCAAATGTGGAATTTAATAGAAATGCACGATTATTTATCAAAATTCCATAAATTGACACAAATTCGAACGTCATTTATTGACGAATATGAATGCAGAAATGGATAGGCCGTACGCCAATAAGAATTTGTGACATGGTTTTACAGTTTTGAAAAATTGCAATTTAGAGATATTCACAATCAAAATACGAAAATGTCGAAATCATCGACTTTTTCACCCGATCAGCTAGCGACGAAATTTCTTCAGAAATGGAAAGAGCATAGACCGCGGATCATTTGTAACACAAAGGAATTTTTTTTGCAAATGTGGAATTTAATAGAAATACACGATTACTTACCAAAATTCCATAAAATCACACAAATAGAACGTCATTTATTGACGAATGTGAATGCAGAAATGGATAGGTCGTACGCTAATAAGAATTTGTGACATGGTCTTACAGCTTCGAACAATTGCAAATCAGGGATGTTTACAATTAAAATACGAAAATGTCGAAAATCGGTTTTTTCGCCTGATGAACTAGCGACGAAATTCTTCAGAAATGGCAAGCGCATAGACAACGGATACCTAATTTAGTATAACAAGAGAAAATTCTTGCTAACGTTAAATTTGATAGAAATTTTCAAAATTTCGATAGAAATGCCAAAATTCCATAATTGCCAAGACTGTTGTTCATTGAGGAATGTCAACGCAGAAGTACGTACACATCAAACGGAATTCCTGGTAGAGAACGACTGCACCAACATTTGGCAAGTTTTTTTGTTCGATGTGGCGTATTCACGCAGGTAGGAAACTTCATATGAACGGCGTCGTATCATGCCGATAACATATAGCGAACGCGGCGATATCACTGAGCTTTAGATCAGCTGTACAGATAACCGTATCGTGTGAATAGCTGCACTTGGTTTGCGGCACACGTTCTCAAGATACCTTCTCTAGATACGTCTAATGGTGTGTGCAAAGTTCACTATACTGTTCACCAAGGTTTGGCAGACACATTGTATAGGTTGAACTTTTTTCGCCGCGCCTCAGCGCGGCGAGGTGTATATATACGGATGACAATGTCTGTCTGTCAGTGTGTTCGTGGCACCGAAGTAAAACATGTGACATATGTGGTAAAGTAGAGTCAAGGTCGCTGAGTATGGATCCAATGTCCGTTTCTGTTGCTAATTTCGCATTTTCGAGATACCTATTCACAATTAAAATCCAAAAATGTCGAAAATCGACTTTTTCACCTGATGAGCTAGACGCGAAATTTCTTCAGAAATGGAAAGAGCACGGACCGCTGATAATTTGTAACACAAAAGAAAATTTTTGTCAATGTGGAATTTGATAGAAATACGCAATTGTTTGTCGAAATTTCATAAATTGACAAAAATAAAACGTCATTTATTGACGAATGTGAATGAAGAATCTGAAAGGTCGTAAGCCAATAAGAATTTATGACATAGTTTTTCAGTTTTGAAACATTGCAATTTGGAGACATTTACAATTAAAATATGAAAATGTCGAAAATCGACTTTTTCACCTGATGAGCTAGCGGCAAAATTTCTTCAGAAATGGAAAGAGCATAGGCCGTGGACAATTCGTAACACAAAAGAATTTTTTTCAAATGTGGAATTTCATAGAAATATGCAATTGTTTGTCGAAATTTCATAAATTGACAAAAATAGAACGTCACTTATTGACGAATCTGAATGCAGAAACTGAAAGGTCGTGAGCCAATGAGAATTTGTGACATAGTTTTTCAGTTTTGAAATATTGCAATTTAGAGATATTTACAATTAAAATATAAAAATGTCAAAAATCGGCTTTATCGTCTGGTGGACTAGCGGCGAAATTTCTTCAGAAATGGAAAGAGCATAGACCGCGGATAATTTGTAATACAAACAAAATTGTTTGCAATTGTGGAATTTTATAGAAATGCGCCACAATTTTCCAAAATTCTACAAATTGACAAAAGCATCATAACGCAGAAATACGTACACCAAACGAAATTCCTGGTAGAGAACGACTGCACCAAACAGTTGGCAAGCTTTTGTTCGATGTGGTGAATTCCCACGGGTATAAAACTTCAGATGAACGGCGTCGTATCATGCCGATACCATAAAGCGAACGCGGCGATATCACTGAGCTTTAGATCAGTTGTACAGACAACCGTATCGTGGTAATGGCTGCACTTGAATTGTGGTACGCGTTTTCAAGATACATTCTCTAGGTACGGCTAATTATGCGAATGAAATTCACTATACTGTTCACCAAGATTTGACAGACACAAAGTATAGGTTGAACTTTTTACACACACAGCTTGTTACACGCACAGCTTGTTTCGCCCGGCCTCAGCCGGGCGAACCCCTACGAGAGCTCTTCGTCCGTTCGTTCGTCCGTTCGTTCGTCCGTTCGTTCGTAACGCTCTCAGATCTCGGCGTTGGAAAGTCGTAGGAAGGCGATCTTGGACTTTATGGATAGGTCTCGACTCACTGAGAATTGCGCTAAGAGATTTCGAAATTCAAAAGTTTGAATTACGCGCGCTACAGTAACCCGAAGGCCTAAACGCAAAGCGGCTCTAACTCGCTCGTCTTACGTCGTAGAGCGGCGTGCGATAGCTCAACTAAAAGGTCTCGACGTGCTCTTTCGTTTGGCATTAAAAGTTTCTTAATTACGCAAACACGCAACACGAAAAGCGACATTCTCGCGTTTTTAACGCAGAAATCGCTCTAACTCGCTCAGCGTGCGTTGTACGGAGACGGTCTTGGGTTGGTTGGATAGCTCTCGACTCACTGATCATTTGTTCTTCTATTGGTCGAAACTCAAAAGTTTGAATTTCGGGAGCTACAGTAACCCAAAGGTTTAAAACGCAAAACTTATCTAACTCGCTCGTCTTCCGTCATAGAGAGACGATCTTGAGTTCATTGAATAGGTTTCGGCACACTGATAATTCCGTCAAGAGAAGTCGAAATTCAAAAGTTTGAATTGCGCGCGCTACAGTAGCGCGAAGGTCCAAAACGCAAAACGGCTCTAACACGCTCGTCTTACGTCGTAGAGCGGCGTGCGATTGGTCAACTAAAAGGTCTCGACGTGCTCTTTCACTTGGCGTAAAAATTTTGTTAATCACGCAAATACGCACCACGAAAAGCGACATTCTTGCGTTTTTAGCATAGAAATCGCTCTAACTCGCTCAGCGTGCGTCGTAGATAGACGGTCTTGAGTTGCTGGATAGCTCTTGACTCACTGATCATTTTTTCTTCTATTGGTAGAAACTCATAAGTTTGAATATCGCGATCTACAGTAACTCAAAGGTTCAAACAGCAAATTGGCCCGAACTCGCTCGTCTTGCGTTGTAAAGCGGCATTCGTTCGACCGTTTGAAAGCTTACGTTGAGGCAGTTGTTGAACACTCATTCCTAAAGAAATACTTTTGTTTTTTTAAACCCTTGTCTTACGAACAACTTTGTCTGCTAAAAAAGTTAATCCGGGCGATTCCAATGTTGCCCTGCAACAACCGGTCAGAAATGCGTGTGTCTTGCTCAAAAAAATAACCCTGGGCGATCCCAATGTTGCCCTGCAAGAACCCCTCAGAAAGGAGCGTGTCAGAAGTAGCGCATGAATAGTGGACTCCGGGCGGGCGCGCGTCATATCGGAAAGGCTTCGAAATACTTTACAAAAGTATCCACTCTTTTACTCTTCCACTATAAAACACTCACAAACCACTCTGTATTAATAAAACAACTCAACTTTTTTAAAACAGCTTGTTAAGCGCCGCAGGCGAAAATTTTTAAACTTCTAGGGGGGGTCTTTTGGGGAAGGCGGGAGGGGCGTACCTGGGGGGGGGGGGGGTATGGGGGGTACACTTTCGGCTAGGGGGGGGGGCTTACCCCCCCCCCCCCCCCCCCCCGGTTACACGTATGATATCAACAGTTCTCTCGAAAGAATCGAACATTGTCACTCTACGCTCTACGACTTTCCAAAGCCGAGATCTGAGAGCGTAACGAACGGTCATCGGATGGACGCAAGCACCGACGCGTGTACACAGAGCTTTTGAAGGTACATAGCGTCGCTGAAGGTAGAGTTGCCCCCTCCACATCGATCACCTTGTGTAAATAAATACCTACTGAACGTTGTGGTATATGAATCTCAGGAGCCGGGAAAGACGCCCATTCGACAACGATAAGCCTATTGAAGCCTTATTTCGCCCGGCCTCAGCCGGGCGAACCCCTACGAGAGCTTTGCGTCCGTTCGTGCGTCCGTGCGTCCGTTCGTTACGCTCTCAGATCTCGGTGTTGGAAAGTCGTAGGAAGGCGATCTTGGGCTCTACGGAAAGCTCTCGACTCACTGGTAATGTTGCTAAGAGACTTCGAAATTCAAAAGTTTGAATTGCGCGCGCTACAGTAACCCGAAGGTCTAAACGGAAAACGGCTCTAACTCGCTCGTCTTACGTCGTAGAGCGGCGTGCGATAGGTCAAATAAAATGTCTCGACGTGCTCTTTCGTCTGGCATTAAAAGTTTTCTTAATTACGCAAACACGCAACACGAAAAGCGACATTCTCGCGTTTTTAACGCAGAAATCGCTCTAACTCGCTCAGCGTGCGTCGTAGGGAGATGATCTTGGGTTGGTTGGATAGCTCTCGACTCACTGATCATTTGTTCTTCTATTGGTCGAAACTCAAAAGTTTGAATTTCGGGAGCTACAGTAACCCAAAGGTTTAAAACGCGAAACTTATCTAACTTGCTCGTCTTTCGTCATAGAGAGACGATCTTGAGTTCGTTGAAAAGGTTTCGGCACACTGATAATTCCGTTAAGAGAAGTCGAAATTCAAAAGTTTGAATTGCGCGCGCTACAGTAACCTGAAGATCCAAAACGCAAAACGGCTCTAACACGCTCGTCTTACGTCGTAGAGCGCCGTGCGATAGGTCAACTAAAAGGTCTCGACGTGCTCTTTCACTTGGCGTGAAAAATTTGTTAGTTGCGCAAACACGCACCACGAAAAGCGACATTCTCGCGTTTTTAGCATAGAAATCGCTCGAACTCGCTCAGCGTGCGTCGTAGAGAGGCGATCTTGAGTTGCTGGATAGCTCTTGACTCACTGATCATTTGTTCTTCTATTGGTCGAAACTCAAAAATTTGAATATCGCGAGCTACAGTAACCCAAAAGTTCAAAACGCAAACCTTCTCTAACTCGCTCGTCTTCCGTCGTAGAGAGACGATCTTGAGTTTGTTGAATAGGTTTCGTCACACTAATCATTCCGTTAAGAGAAGTCGATGTTCGAAAGTTTGAATTTGGCGAGCTACAGTAACTCAAAGGTTCAAACAGCAAATCGGTAATAACTCGCTCGTCTTACGTTGTAGAGCGGCATTCGTTCGACCGTTTGAAAGCTTACGTTGAGGCAGTTGTTGAACGGTCATTCCTAAAAAATACTTATGTTTTTTTAAACTCTTGTCTTACGAACAACTTTGTCTGCTAAAAAAATTAATCCCGGGCGATCCCAATGTTGCCTTGCAACAACCGCTCAGAAATGCGTGTGCCTTGCTCAAAAAATTAATCCCGGGCGATCCCAATGTTGCCCTGCAAGAAACCCTCAGAAAGGAGCGTGTCAGAAGTAGCGCATGAAGAGTGGACTCCGGGCGGGCGCGCGTCATATCGGAAAGGCTTCGAAACACTTTACAAAAGTATCCACTCTTTTACTCTTCCACTTTAAAATACTCACAAACCACTCTGTATTAATAAAACAACTCAACTTTTTTAAAACAGCTTGTTTTACAATCGTTCTTGTTTGTTTTCGTTGTTATTCATCGATTGGTTGAAGAGTTGTTGGGACGCACTCAATGCACGTAATGCTATATAAGTGCCTCACAAGAACACTAAATATGTAGCTCATTCATCCTCAAATCGCAGCTTCGATATTCACTGCAGCAGGCTGGTTGCGCTACACACTACGCTAGTGACCTATTCAGTTGTGATGGGTCTTTTCCGGCGACGTGACTTCCTGGTGTTTCCACTGGCAGCGGGACGCAAACCTGAATGGCGAGTTTAACAGTGTCACTCTAACTGAGTCAGTCTGCCTGAAACGTACTGCTTTTGCCAGCTTGTGTGTAAGCTGTCGTAGCCGTTTCATCATGGTCGAACTCGCTCCAGGGCTCCACTTTGACTCGACCACTGTTCGACTCACTGTGTAATGGCGCCTGACAAAACAACAGACGTTTTGACCCACAGCACTCTACAACCACTTCAGGAAGTCTGTGTAGAACAAACTTCGACTACTGTTGGCAGGGAAGCCGAGTCGTTGTCAATCGTCTGCCGCTGGCTCTGGGCGCTTGGCGGCTCTGAAACCGCCAAAGTAGCGTCAAATGACACCGGTGCATCATCGGCAAACATTCAAACGCACCCGTCATCGACTTCTGCTGTAGGCTCAGAGGACGACTGTCTCCTTGCCGATTCATGTCCACGCAAGGAGAACGCGCCATGTTGCGGCGCATGATATCCTCAAACCTGACGGCAAGGCCACTCTCTGCCCTGTCGTTGAACTCGTACTGCCGGGGTTCTCCTGGGTGGTAGACACGGAAGTGGTCGCTGATACTTCGGACAGAGGGATGGCGTGTGTAGCACAGACTGCAGAGGAAGGGAAAGTAGCTCTCGCAGTGGACGCTGGCCACGTGGAACTCCAGTCCCACCTGGGAATCTGCAAAAAATCAAGTGTTGAAATGCAGCCTATGTCAAGTTGGAATTTCAAATTTCAATTTTCCCCTGGTAAGTCGAGCAATTAAAGCAAACGCAGTAAAAAGA